>QLYP01000065.1:693776-741970 GCA_016647725.1 Nasonia giraulti | reverse complement strand
AGAGAGAGAGAGAGAGAGAGAGAGAGAGAGAGAGAGAGAGAGAGAGATCCGCTCTTCTCGACGCAAATAACCTTCCGGCTGTCGCGTGGGTCACGGACGATCGATAAGCGCGGGGATTTCGTACGTACTTATATGAGCAAAGGGAAAACTCGTCGTTGTCGCCTTTATAGACGCATACACACATATATACGTGTACACCTATACGTATCTGGGCGCTCGTACATTGTGCGCTTTACAAAGGGTGGCCCAGGCTCTGTTCATCGAGCGAGAGCTGCGACACTGATAGCGCGACACTTTTTACACTATCCGGGAGTGCCGGCCTTAACTGCTACGGAGCGCTCGTTGTAAGGGCGTGCTTTCATGCGAAGAAGTTCGTTACGTAGTTCGAGGGATGCCTAGACTTTCAGAGAAATAATGGAACTCGATTTTGTTCGACGCAAAGTTTGCGCGTATGGCATGCAAATGGCGTTTCAATCACGTCCCAAGTTTTTAAAAAGTTAGAATTTCTCCCGCCCGGCGTTTATACATTTTCCTCGCGGGAATATAGGACAATATTCCTGCAAGTATTTTCTCTCCGGAAAAAAGAGTGAATTCTCGCGCAGGAGTTTTCAATCGCGCTTTCGAAGGAGTTGAAAATTTTACTCCGAAAAAATCAACCACCGCTTGCAAGAAAAAGAAAACAGTAGAAAGAATCATTATTTATAACGAATCAATTCATCTCCGAAATTTATTGAATCGATCACCCGGAGGCCCCCGAAACCAGCAGCGGAGGCAAAAAAAAAGAATAAGCGAAAGTTCGACTTCTGCAGGAAGCAGCAGCCGCTGGGAGAGAAAAGAAGTGGCGGCAGCGAGCCCCTTACGTATCGATTTGCTCCCGTTTTCCCCCTTCGTCCGTTGGCTACACGCGCGTGCCAGACGGAGACAGCAGGGGCGCACCGAGTTCATACTCTCCGCGCGGCGACCTTCTTCACGAAATTGGTTATACATTACGCTCGGCTGCGGCTCCGATAACGCCGGGACAGACTCTCTTGATTATTTTCACGCTTGCATCCGTTTTCCATTGTTGATTTTAATTCCGCTGAAACACGGCTGCTGCTTGTTTGCTCGACGCACTCGCTCTCTCAAGGCTGAGTCATCAACGCACAGCCTGCAGCGGTGGGTTGAGTTTTCTAGTTACATTTTTATCCGGTTTAGTAACTGGACCGATATCCCAATCGATTTCGTTGGAATATACATTGTTTAAAAACTCAACAGCCTGTCGATGTTTGTAAACGTCTATATAGTAGTGGCGATGCACCTACATCCACTCCATATAGTACGATCTCGTCGTTGAAAACAACGCCGCACATAGAGCGTACACACAGAGCCGTAGCAGCGTTTCCGCACCGGCGGCGCGCGATTTTTATCTCTCAAGCGCGAATTGCTTCGGAGCCGGCCGGCACTGCGAAGAGCCGAGAGCAGCAACGAGAGATAAGTAGGGGAAAGAGGTTCCGCGTGCAAACGCGTGCGAGCTATGTACATTAGAGTTCTCTGTTCTTCACTGCGCTCATATACGTATACCCGATAGCTTTGATGGAAGGTTGCTTTAGGGGATTTCGGGACGAATGTTGTTTGCTCGCGAAAATCGCAGAGAGAATGGTGTGGGTGCGCCACCGACGCGCCAGGATAGCGATGCGTCACGAGGACGTGTATGAGTAAGAGAAAAGGCCTCCGTTTTCTTCTTTCTCACGGGCGCTGCAGAGGAACGTGATTTTTTTCGATTTTATGCGCGAGAGCGGGTTGCTAAACGGATTTTCTCGCTGGTCGTTCGGCTCGTACAGCCTTTGTGTTAAACTGCAAAATACGTATCCGCGTGTTTTGGTGAAAAATGACGATGACTAGCTCTTAGTACATTGGTTCATGTTTTCTTCGTGATTCGGCAATATGTATAGCCCTCAGGTGGCACGTCACACTCCGGCTTACGATACTATCTCGACGAGAAAAAAAGGAGGTGAAGGTTGCCTAAGTGGAATTCATATACCCCGCGCTCTGTACGAGATCGAACCAGAATTTCACGAAATTCAAAATCGTCTTTTTACCGCGGAGCTGTATACGATTGTTGAAATGTACGTTTCCTTGAAACCTCCGTGATTCCATATATTGAATAAACCCACTCCGCAGGAGTGTGCTTATTAAAATTTCCGGCACAAAGCACTTATGCTCCATATTCCGTAAATTTTAATCATAACCCCCTTTTTAATTACCCCCTGGGACTCTTCTTCTCTGTACTCATTTCAAACAGACGTTCTCATGTAATAACTGCAAACTCGCGGAAAAGAAAAAGTTCGCGCAGCGCGCGAGGCGCCTTAGCGACTACGCGAGGTCGTTCACCCGCGATGTTGAATATTCAAAGATAACGCTAAAGCCGTTGAGCCATCGCATGATTCTTCGATAGAAGTGATCGAACCCGAAAAACCTATAGCAGCCCATATTCACGAGAGCCGCCGCTGCAAGGCAACTGAGAAAATAAAATCGTCGTCGTCGGGCTTCTCTTTTTATTGCGCGCTTTAGGAGTTTAGAGAGAAAGAGGTGGGAGGAGCCGCCGCCGACGCGTATCGCGAATTCCTCGCCTCGCCTATATATGTATGCATACGTGCGAGCCACGCGAATCCTGTTTTCGGAGAGATAGCGAGGCGTTGAGCCAACGTCTGTTCAACGGTATATTATGGGGTGTCTGTCGGCGACCGAAAGAGGATGTGAGAGGGAGGAGGAATAGCTAGATTTTTCGTCGCTGAGGTTTTTCACGTCTATCTTGATTTATTTCTGTACCACAATCGAAATGAACGATATAATAAGCAGGTGTGCATTATATACAATTACGCGACATAAGCCTTTTACTCGAGACTATAAAATGCCTAGAACCCGCACCGCTTTCTTATACATTCACGGCGAATTCTCACGCAGAAAAGCCTCTCTGCTAGCAAAGTGTGAATGGAACCAAGAGCGAAAATGTGTCGTTCCTTTTTTCGCCTCGTACTACGCTTCACAACAATGCGCGGAAACACCGCTATGCGTTTTATCGGAGATACACACAGCGCGTGCGTCGGATTGTAAAAAATATTTTTTCGCGCGGAGCGCGTAATCACGTTTTATATGCTCTTTGTGAGCGAATTGCTTTTTGAATGCGTTTTTTGTGGGTTTTATGCAAATGGTATAAGCGCATCAGCCGCGTGTGCGCGGGTTTTGAAAAATTTTATTTTGCGTCGCGCGTTACGTGATTTTGTTCGCTTGGTTTTTATTTTCGAATATGGACGTGCGCGCATCGAGTCGTCGTCGTCGTATTATCTAATGTATAGCCGGAATAAATCAAGCTTAAACAAATTGCTCTGTACATGTTGGAACAGTAGTACGGAGCAGATATGAGCTAAAATGACTCAGTCTCGTTTGTTAAAGTTGCCTCTTAACATTCTAATCGCTTCGCTTAACATACAATAAGCCGCTGCACACCCTCTCGGATTTAAATGCCATCGATCCGAAGCTTACACACTGAAAGCAGTATTGAAAGCGATGGCGACATTGACATACTATTTCCATCTCCTGGCTGACCAAAAATAACCTTCGCACAATAGGCGAAAATAAAGAAAGCCGGAATAGAGAATCGTCGTCGGCGTCTGGCTCGCGCATTAGGCACAGGGATGAAAATTAGAACGACTCATAAAAGGGGTTAAAAGGCGAAATAGAGATAGTCTGATTTGACGGCTAAGGCGTCTCGGATCATTAGCCGCAGCGTCACGTCACTGACACGTCGTCGCCGCATCAAAGATACATCAGAACGACGACGGCGTGTATACGAAAGTAGAACCTGAGGTCGTTTTAATTACATCAATTGTATAAGCAGCCGAGCACCAGCCGCAGACGCCGCTAGCTTGTGTGTATTCTCGATTCATCGCGATAACGCTACTGCTCCCAAGCCTGCAGTGTGCATGCATCAGCGTACTTTTTTCTCTTCTGTAATAACGTGTGCACAGAGAATCTCTCGCGGATGCGTGGGTCTGCAATTAAGTTTCGATGCAACGCCACCGCCGTCGCGTTTGCGCAAGACGTCGGGGGCTTCCTTTTTTTTCGCGGGTATTGTGTTAGTGGGAATTCAGCGCGCGCACTGCGGGAGGTATTCGCTGAGGTTGTTATTTTTTTCTGGTTTAGGATGTCGGCTAGCGATTTTTACTCAGTTGGAATCGGGTATGACTTGGAAAATTAATGCACTGCGAGACATGATTTGAAAGTACTCGTTAACTCTAGCTATAAATCTTTTGTATTGATGAGGAGATCGTAAACGTTAGGGGCTGTAAAAATACGCTGCAGAATATTTTTTTTCGATATTGCTGATTAGAGCTGTAAGCTCGTTTGGAAGCCCATTTTATTTTAGCCTGGAATCGTCGACCTCTATTAATTTGTTAATTCTAGTAAATGTATGGGTCTAAATATACGAGGCCACTATAGTTTTATTAAAGTTCATTTCCTTTTGACGCTTAAAGTACACAATCATACACTTTCCTCGTTATATATATATATATATAATAACATGTAAGATTGTCCAAAAGTAAAAATAACACGCTATTTCCTCTCGGTTCTCATTAAATTAATACGTTGCAATCCACGAGAGCAACGCAATTGTTTACGCAGGTGACCCCTCGACGAATAACAAGGAAAGAAAATAAAAGGAAAAAATAATTACGATCAGTTTTCAACGACGCGTGACACAATACACACTCCGTTCGATTACGAAACGCCCTGTACGCACACGTATTTTTCTCGCACATACACACTCATATGCCTATACATACGTTACATCGCCGGCGGCTTTCTCCTCGACGCACTTCGCATTCCCAGCAAGAAAGAGGAAGTTGCTCGAGCTCCGTTATATATCTTTCATTATTTTTTATTTTCCTTTTTGTGTATAATACCGGCAGCAGCTTTGCTAATACACTTTCGATTATATACACGAGTACGCATTGCTATCGTGAGCACAGAAAGCGAAACTCCTCCGGAGAATACTGTGACGTGTACACAGTGAAAATTCATGCAATGTATAATTACTTCTTTTCACACCATCAGCGATTCAGTAATTGAGCGTATCGAACTTTATACCAACTCTTACGGTGAACATCCAATTAAACAGCAACAAAAACATCCATTAAACATCATCAGAGACTGCAGTCTCGTTGGAAGTAGGAAGCAAAGTGGCGCGCGTGCCAACTTCAAACGTGCGCACTGAAACCGAAAGGCGGCAACGCCGAGGAGAGAGTGCACCTTATTGTTCAGCGCAAAAGTTTTCCGGCTCCGCAGAGCCGAACGAGCCTTCGACCATATTATGCCCGCACTCGTAAACGCATCTCCGCTCTCGCGCAAAGGCGCTCGATCATGGCCGATTTAAGTGTTAGGCTGCGTCTACAATTGACCAACTTCGGTCAAGCGAACGTATACGGTCGTGAATTCCATGATGCTGCCACCACAGCTCAGTTTTTCACTGGTTCCCGAGTAACAGACCTTATGAATAAATATAACTAATGCAGGGGCAAAAAAGCATAAAATATATAATTTAAGCGAAATATTGTTTATTGATAAAAAATACAAAGAAGAAGTCCTGTTATAAAAGTGATTTTGGTGTCTTTATTTCTCTGTTTTTCAAACGTAATTTGGTAACCAACTTCATTTTAATTTTCCGTTAATGTTTCATAGGCCACTCTCTTTGCTAAAGATATACACGCTATTCTTCAAGGTTAAGTGCAAGCTGGAAAAATAACAATTAAAGCTGAGTTAAAAAAACTTCTCTTGTGATTTATAAATTGAATGCCTGATCATAAATTGAACACCTACCTATTTGACAAATCCAGCTATGTAGAGATATTGAGGCACTTGCGTTGATTTTCCACAACCCGTATCTCCAGCAATAATAACAAATCTTTCAGTTTTAACGGCTTCTATTATTTCATCTCCGTATTGAGCAACAGGCAAATTGGCTTGTTCTGTTCTCAATTTCTTCAACTTTTGGAATTTTTCTTTTTGCTTAAAATCAACATCAATTGTGACTATATCTTTGAACTTTTTGAGTCTTTTAGGAAATTGATTGGCAGTTTATTTTGGAGGTAACCATTTAAGTGTTTGTTTGTTTGTGTGGCAATAAAGACTATATGTGCTGAACCTATATAGAATCAAAATTGGTGTATGTGTCATATGTGTGTATAGAGGCTATATATATATAGACTTACAAACATCTTGATGTTTAGTATCAAGATCTTGATGCGAATAGTTCAGATATCCTAGAGAAATGTACAGATATTAGATGGAACTTTATCGGACATCTGCAAAAGAGCAATGTCAATAAACTTTTGAAAGTTGCCAACCTTCATAATGTTGAAACTGTTGATTCTGGAAAAATTGCAACAGCCCTGGATAACGCTTGTCCGAAGTTCAGGAAAAGTGATGATGCCAAATTGAAGATTATGATTCAAGTGAATACCAGCAGGGAAGAAGGTTTGTAGGATTACGAATTTCTTACTTGTAGGACTTCTTCTTTGTATTTTTTATCAATAAACAATATTTCGCTTAAATTATATATTTTATGCTTTTTTGCCCCTGTATTAGTTATATTTATTCATTTTTCACAAAATTTTGTAACTACATTTAGTAATTTTTAAACATTTTTAATTTGTGTTTTCAAAATATCGCGCCTTTTATAATATATACTGTCGCGTAGGTTAGCTTTTCATAATAAGGTCTGTTAGTCGGGAACCAGTGAAAAACTGAGCTGTGGTGGCAGCATCATCGAATTCACGACCATATACGTTCGCTTGACCGAAGTCGGTCAATTGTAGACGCAGCCTTATGGAACTTGATTTCATCATACTGTAACTCCGGCGCACTCGCATCGCCTTCCCTGCGTTGCTGCTACTACTGCTGCTGTTGTTGTTCCTGCCCTTAGGCACTGCTCGGGTGTGCATTGAGGTTACCGGTATGCGGCGTTGGTGCTTTTCTAAGCTATCGGCAGTTCGGACGCCTCCTGCAGGTGCATAGAGCTTAATGAAGTTTTGGCTTCTTCGCGTGAGGATCTATATAGTAATAGAGTTTCCGCGTAAGCTTCTTAGACCCAAAGTTTATTCGAATTATTCCTTTGGTAGTTACGGCAGTTGTGTAACAATTTCGAATATAACTTCAAATCAGTGTTAGGTTTGTTGTTGTAACTCAGATGCATCCAACTGGATAAGAGAGCAACATACGTGATAGGGTTTGGTGGTTCTCCAGCTTTACGATGAGCAGCGCTGTTTACCGAGCAAATTCTTTCTCAATACTCGTTGAAAACAAAAACAAAAAAAGAACCAGAAATTCAACTCTTCTCGCTCGAACGCGCGAAATATGAAACTGGACTGGTAGCAAGTGTTGTTGTATGTAGACCATGAAGGCTGTTGATCCAGCATGCTAAATTACCAGCCGCTGCTTCTAAATGTCTCGTATACACAATTCGATCGTTGACGACGTATATTTAATTAAAACTTGTAATCTGGAGAGACAAAAATATAAGTAACAAACACGTAGCATGTGATTGTCTTTTTTGTGATGTTGTTTATGCTCGTGGCGTATACGGTCCCAAGTTGACGAAGTGCACTAGAGCGAGATCAGCGAGCACTCCGGTAAGGTGAGATCCTGTTTAGCAGAAAGGGCAGCATCTCTCTCTCTCTCTCTCTCTCTCTCTCTTCTCGCTTAATCAAGTAGCTTGGCCTCGCGAGTTCTTGCGGTTTGATGCATCGCTTGCGCCGCATCCCGAATCTCTAATGCATCTCCTCGCATACTGTTGATCCGATAATAAGAGGGAGAGAGATGGCACATCGTTCGCTGTTCTGGTTTGTGGACTGTATTATATGTGTCAAGTGCTCGAGATAAAAAAATCTCTCGTGAGCGATGCACTTCCGCGTTATGTGTCACACGATTGAACGGCTGGCTTTTTCCGAGAGACATCTGTTCTGAGGTGATGAATGGTCTCGTCGATTTGTGATCTTGCAAAATTCTAAAATAATCAGAAACTCTCACGAGAGCAAATACACGTCGCCGTCCTCGTTGGGGGGAGCATTGCTATTCCGGTAGTTTTTCGTGTAATACAGTTTGAGAGAGGTCAAAAAGGAAGAAAGCAACTCCGACTCATCGTTACGCTCGACTTGTGCTTCAGCTTCGCAAAATAAATTCACTCGCTCCTGCTGCTCTCCTCGTGGGGGTGCATAAGAATATGGCTGAACCTCTTCTCGTCGGGCCGAGGTCGTGACTTGGGACTGAGCTCGGATATAGGCTCTTTCTCCCCTTTGTCTTTGGCTTCCTATACCGACTGCGTCCTTTATAGTTAGCGCAGGCAGAGTAGCGACTCAAATCAGTGAGCGTAACTCGAAAAATACACATCAATGCAAGCTTTGGACTTGTAAACAGAGCTCGTCCGCGTCTGTAATATTTCACTCATCGGGAAAAAGAGAAGAAGTATGCTACATCTCGGTGTGTGAACAATGCGGATAAGCATCACAGAGATGCTTCGCGTAGAAGCAGCCTGTGTTCTTTCCCTCGACACCTTTCATTCTGGCTTTTTTGTTTCGCGTGCAGTACCACAGCCGGTTGCTGCCGCTGCCGCTATCTCTACATTTCCATCTTCTCTCTTGACGCTCGAAGCGTTAGGCCTCCAACTCTTCTTTTTCACCTCTGTCGGCTTACCCGGGCTCGTTTTTCCACCCCCAGAGAGGCTGGGACTTCTCCGTGAACAACCGTACAAGCTGCAGAGGGTTTTTATGAAATTGCTTATTCAGCAAAGGCTGCTGCTTTCTCTCTTTTTTTTGGGAGAAGTGAGTTATGCAGAGTTTTGAATGCGATAAGTATTTTGATGTATAGGGGTGAATTTTAATTTGATTGCTTCGTATTGTCATGGAAATTCAAAGTGGCGTGGCCTGTCTTGAATTTATGAATAAGTGATGCAACGAGACGCGTTTCTCTTCTGTATCAAACATATTTTCATCCGCCTGACGATTCCTCAAAATACGCACAATCATCATCGTTTCTGCATCTGTTTACGCGAGACTGCCCACCGACGATAAGAAAGAAAAAAAAAACGACCCTCTCTCTAAAATTCACTTTCACTCTCCGTAGCTTATCGGTTCGGCTCTTGTTTTATCGGCTCTCTCGGCGCTGCACAATATACTCCAGTCTCGGGATCTGGAAGGCAAAGTGATTTCCCCTATCGGCGTACGCCCACCGGCCTGATGATGGCCAGTGTGTGTATGTGTTGCGTCGTCGTCTTTGCAACACTCCTCTGCGCGATAGATTATTCTCCACGTACAAAGGTTGCTCTTTTCTAAATATTTATACGTTATTTTTAGATTTCGGATACCAACCGCAATGTAATGGCCTGTGTCACAATTTCCAGAGACACATGATTTACGCCCAAAAATCAATTTTTGAAACGTTTTGTTATCTTACTTTCGCTGGATAGCGTGTGCAACGCTGCTATTGACGATACGCTTGGGGATCTGCAGATTAATTTCATGCGGAGGCATTAGCGATGCGATAATTAATTAAGCTTGCGAAATCCCGAGAGCTTTTTGCGATCGTGTGCGCCCGAAGTTTGATGTGGAGCAATGAAAGATGAGTTTTTAATTGTTGCCTTCCAAGTTTTTTAAAACGATTTTATCAGCAAACACAGCAAATTATTGATTTTTACCAACTAATTAACTGTAAAAATTTATACGAAGTACAAATTAAAATTAAAATTTTTAATTTCACTGTTTCGCCGTCAAATCGGCGAATTTTATCTCGACATACATATTCGCAGCAACACTTACATGTCCAGCTCTAGTCAAATTAGCAATATTAAATTTCGATTTTCATACGCTACGAGTTATGCCCATAAAATCTCGACAGCTAGCGAGCTGCAGAAATCAAATCTTCCCGACGTATATGGCAGCTGCAATGAAACGAGCGATATTTACATCAGTGAAGGTCTCCTAGCGACGAAGCTCGTAAATTCGTCGCTCGTTGAAAAGGACATTACGATGGCCTCTGCCTCGCAAGAGTGTCTGTCGGTGTAGGATATGCGAGGCTGTGTGCGGGTCTGCATCAGACATATATATAAGTTGCTTTTAGGTAGATCCGGGAACTCTGATTCATATAGGCAAGACGTTTGAGATCGAAGCTGTCGTTAGTTTTCATGATCCTTAATACCAGATTTAATGTGAAAAGCGGCGCTGTGGTATTCTTCGGCGTGATGATATTGACTGCCGAGAAAAAATCTTTTTTATCGTTATGAAAAGCAAACATCGGCCCAACGAATATCGTTATCTTTTTTACGCCGACTTTTATTGACTTGTCAGTTTGTCACTTTGGCATTGCAAACGCACACGTCCCTCTGCAAAGTTAATTATTGTTCCAAATGCTAAATCAAATTTCTAATATAGAAAATTGAAACTGACGGACGCTGCAACAGTGTATCCCTGCTCGTCTCGTATCCGATCGATAAACAAATTTCATTATAATTTGCGCCGCATGCGGTACGTAATTTATTCGCGAGAAAATTAGAAATTTCCCTTATCAATAGATTAACGCGAAAAATAGTTCAAAAGACTTGTTAACGCGCGCAAGCTCTGACAGCAAAGGCTAAACAAATAAAAATCATACTCGTAAAGAAGAACTTTGCAGTAGAACAGAGTATGATGAAGAGATTCCAGTGTATACTCGGCTCTCGGCTCATTTAATTTTACGGTATCTCACGTCGGCGTTACGGCAACAACAGAAGCGCAGCGCCGCCGCCGCTACTGTATACATATACCTACAGTAGAGCCATGACGGAATAGAAAAGCGAAGCGCGCGCGTTTTAGGGCCACTTGATGTTGCGCCGCGGCGGCAATTAGACGTCTACGATCCCCGAGCGCCTGTCGCGGCAACATTGTGCCGACGCTGAGGTTGCGAAATTTCTTCTCTCTCTCTCTCTCTCTCTCTCTCTCTCTCTCGTGGAGCAATTTTACGACGACGCGTTTCGACTTTATGCGTTGCGCATTTTTAGAAAAAAATTGAACCTGTTTTCGCCGGCTGTATCGAATTTCGCAGTGGACGACGTATGATTTAATTACAGCGGCTTTTGTTCAGTGACGCATGAATTAATCTCCAAAACAGCAGGTGGCGACTTTTCTATGAAAACCATCAGGACTTAAATACACCTATAATCCAACCATCCATTCACGTATTCATAGAAAACGATGCTCTTAACGTCGCCTCTTCAATCAAGCTCGTTTAGTCTGTCCCTCTCTTCCTTCCGCGCGGCGCGTCGTCAGGTTTTCCTTTCAGCTGACAAAGGCTCCTCCGCCGCGGCGGCATCGCTACGTACTCTTCTATACATCTGCATCCATATGTGTGTGTGTGAGTATAATGAGCAAACGCGTTCTCTCACGGCACAGTTTGCGCGCGCTCGCGAGAGAGGGACCATGTGCAGTTATCGAATGGCTCGCGGATAGTAACGTGCATGTAATAGGTGAATGACTCTGGAGAGAAGAGAGAAAGATAGATAGATAGATAGATAGAGAGAGAGAGAGAGAGAGAGAGAGAGAGGCAGGTGGGGAGATCTTCTTGGGATCGGCGAGACTGCCTCGTGGGATTTGCCCGCGTAATTGTTGTCTCTGTGGTGCGGAGCGAGTTTATGTAATGGACGCGCGCGAGCTGCTGGGTGAACGAGCGAGGTTGATGGATTATTGAGATCGCGATGCGTTTTTTAGTTTTTCATCGCGTGGATCTGCTGACAGTTGCTTTAGCTGGTTTTCATTTAGACGGGGGGAGCGCCAGAGAGGATGGAAACTTTTTTCTAGCTCGACGGAGTAGAGAATATGAGAGATGTAATATTATATATTTTATATATTATACGCGCAGGTTATAATATTTTGTAACTCGGTTGTTGTACAATCTCTAATACGGGAAAGTCAAATTACTGAAGCTTGAATTTGCAGCTACCGTTTCGTAACACACACACACACACACACACTCGTTTGCAGTCGTCTAGAATATAAATACACGTTTTCCTACTAAAAACCGTAGTTTTTGAAGTCCAACGCTAAGCCTCTTTCATCCAAGAGTATTGTAGGTAATGTAAAGTATCGTTGTACCTCAATTTTCTCGCACACGCGTACTTACACACTTTCGTACATACAATATAAACAGAGACAGCGCCAGCGCAGTTTGATATTCAAGCGACGCGATAAAACATTTATAGCCACGCGCAGGAAAATATGACTCACCATAATAAAGATTCTATTGCTCTGCTATTAATTGGTGCGCCTGCATACATTACGTCGCTTATTAAGCCGGAACGAGAGACTATCTAGTCGCGATGAGCAACGTTTGCTAGCGAGAAACTCTTAAATTTCGCTCGTTGATTGAGTGCATGAAATTTCGGGAGTCGAGCCAAAGACTCGTACAGTATGTTGCTGTTCGAAATATATTTATCAGGGCGTCTGATTTTAAGAGCCTCTTTGAAGTGAAGTTTGCGAGATCAATTTCGCTGTATTCACCAGATACGAATTTTGTGCTTTAAAAAAAAACAATACGTTTTGAAATCCTATAGAGAATTTGTACAATACTCGCCTTTTCGCTGCCAACACTGCATGATGAGAAGGCAAGAATCGCGTTGCCACGAGTCAACGCAACGTCAGAAGAGCGAGCGCACGTTTCTAATTGCAGGTGGAGAGAGGGGAAAGTGCACTCGGCGACTCGCGAATGAGTAGCTGACATACACTCCGGCACTCGTGCGCGGCGAGCGTTTTCCTTTTTGCTTTTTCTCGAAACGCGACTTATAATGTGCATTGTTTGAGCTTTTTATTGTGTATTCAAATTCGGACGGAAGTAATTGGTCCATTGCCGCAGACAAACCGTTAAATGGAATTGTAATAATTCAAAAAACATTATTTGTCTGTTGCATATGTTTGACAAATAAAGGGATTTTGCATGATGCATTAATCACGCAAATACTTTTTTATACTTGATAGAAGCTGATCCGTATCATCCGACTTTCAATTTCAAACAATAATTACTATGTAACACAAATCCAACTTTTTACGCAATGAAAAATTCCAAATAAAAACAATTAGAAGCATACTTTTCTTCACACGCTTGCCATTTCAAACAACAATAAAAGCATAATAATCAACGCGCTGTACGTTTTTCGTATGGCACAACAAACGAGCCGACGATTTTTTTTCTCGACAGAACATCGACTCACTCGCATAATGACCGAGAGTATCGCTGCAGGCACGTACATCGAATCTTTCGAACTCACGTCAGGGTGGAAGCACTGTCGGCTCACTCGAGACGGATGTCGTCCACTCAATCCTACCTCTGATGCTGTAGCTGCTGGGCTTCAATGAAGGATCGTTAAACAATCAAGGTCCTGCACGTGCGTCGCTGCAAGTTCTTCTCTCTTTCCGCCCCCGCGTTCGTCCACTGTTGGGGGTCTATATACAATCACATGGATACTCTCTAATTGATTATAAAGATGCATGACGCGATAAAAAAATGTTGAATTCACTTGTACGAATTCCTCGTTCTCGCCCGACGATAATAGCAGCAGCACACGCGCGCGATGGCGTGCATCATCCCGTGGGCGTCGGTATAACCGCCGGTGTACAGCAGCGGTTAAAAGCGTCTCTCGGCGGAAAAGCGAGAAGCCGCTAAACACTTGATCCAGTAACAGCTCGCTCGCGCGCTGGGAAAGTCTCGTACACGATACGACGCCTTTGAATGATCCGCGTGTTATCGGATTTAATCTCTGTCAAACTATTTATCTCATTTCATTTATATATTTTCAAGTTTATTTCTTTTTTAATAAAACGTCGAACCGCAAAGTGTTCAAAGGCAAAGCAATCGCGCGCTCTTTCATTTCGCAAGGAAAACAAAGTCATTTTAAACTCATGACTTCACAATCACAAACAGCTGCGGCGCGCGCAGTCGGCGCTCAACAAATTTGCGGAGCGCAAATAAGCTCCTTTTTCCTATGGGCTCGGCCTCCTCTGTTCTCGTGACTAGCTCCGCGGTGATCGATCGATAGTCCATATATAAAGAAGCCGGCAACTCATCGATGACGAGCCGCGACAGACGAGCTTAATTTTTCCGCGGCTGTGTAAATTGATTCCATTAGGCCGTCGACCAGTGACAGCTCTTTGTAATGTCGCTCCTCCTCCTATCTCTCTCTCTCTTCCACTAGGAGTGTTTTGCCAGGTGATCGCGACGTTTGCACGCTTGGATTTCTTTCGCTATTTAGCTTGTGCGGAATGACTTTCGAGTGCAGAGAGACAGCTGTGCTTGCATTCGATCTCGATTTGATGAGTCATATGTGCGGAGGAATGGATGGAGGGCGCTTGCAGTTCGGACCTATTATTCTGAGGTGAATTAATATCAATGTCTTTACTCTGCTAGATAGTGATATGTTTATATGGGGGTAGCTTGTACCAGAGCTGTTCGAACATCTTGTTTAATCGATCGCAAAGTTTTAACGACAAAAGTTGGCCAAGAGATGGCCTCCCATCAATTATTCCCGGCTTTCCTGGATATACTCTCTCCAGAGCGATAAATTTCGCCTTAATTAGTTTCGTATCGAATGCCACGAGGTTTGCTTTTAATTACCATTCTCCTTTCCATTTTTCCATTTCTCTCGCTTTAAAATCAAATGAAAAAGTTTGCTCGTAATCTCTAACCTCGTAATACCTCCTCAACTCTCGATATATCACCTTTCGGTATAAAGAAGATCTGGGATACTAAAACAACTTCCCTCTCGTTAAATTACGTAAAATCGCAACGCGTTCGCGTTTTACTTTCGCCGGGTAACTTTCCTGTACACGCGCAGCGCACAATCTGCCTGCGTTGCTGGTAGCGTATCATAATACTCGCCACGAAAATCCGGTTCGAATTCATGACCTGGCACAAACACACTTATTTGGGTATGGCGTTTATTATTACTCGCATTCGATCATAAAAGGCGTAATGGCCTGTTCAATAAAACATTTGATATTCCAGTATTTTTATATATAGTTTTCAAGAGAAAATTCAGATTGATTTATTTCATGTGGTGTATTTTTTTCAACGCAGTACCCGCATGTTATCGTTTACTAGATCCTCGTATAAAAATATTATGGCAGTTTTGTGAGTGAATTTTGAGTTTCTGTGATTAAGAACGTAAGAGTCCAACGTTACTTATTACGTTATGTTAACTTACGACTCGACTTTATTATACTTGGAAAGATGATTCAGAGCGGGTTACCAGTTCAGGGATTCGCTAAACAGATTAAAAATGAGGAAGTCGCGTATACAATTAGAATTCCGAACAGAACATCAAAGGAGAAATGTAGTATTATTACGTGCCTTCAGAGAAATGCGTTTCAGATGTAAATACGATTGTTATATCTGCTTACAATGCCTCTTGCCGTAGCCGAGCCATTCTACTGCAATGGAATCTCCCTTCATCTTATTCATGCAACCCCAATCGCATGAGAGGTAATGAGCCGAAAATTTCGATTCGATATTGTAACCGTATCAGAACAGAGAGAAGGAGAATTCACGCAGGCTGCTATTAATTATGAAACGCTTCTGACTGCCATTACAGTAGACGTTGAAATCTGTCCGGATCGATGACATCGATGCTCGCGTCGTAATCCAACATAATCAAGCGCTCAATTTAGCGGCTCGCTGCTGCAGTACACATCCGCTGTCTGGCCAGTTTGGAAATATTTGTCTCCCCGCAGCTTCGCAACAGCAGCACTTTTAACTCAAACAGAACCGGCCAGACTAATTAGCCGCTGCTTTGCTTTCCAAAGCTCGACTTTCATCCGCGGACTCCGGCGCTCGCAGAATTTCATTCGCGCGCACTCGCTCGCGTCATCCGCAACGTCACGATCCGTGTGGGCGAAAGGCGCATGCACAGTGCACACACATACACACAGCAGAGAGGCACATAATTCTCGTAACGCGGTGAATGGCGCAACTACAATCCTGCAACCCCCTCCACCTCCTGTGTCGCCCACGTACATAGCTATATATAGGTATACCGAGAGAGGGAGTCCGCCGTTTGGCAAAAGGGTCACGTGGGCTCGGCAGGCGGCGCGCATGGAAAATCGGTAAAGGAACGAGGTCGCTGAAGGGCGTCGATACCTACCCGCGTACATAAGAGCGAGACCGATGCGCTTCTCGCGCGAAGATTGGATGGGTCGAGGAACGGGAGGGAGAGATTGCGCTCTGGAGAGATTAAGAAGTTTACGAAAGCGAAGTTTACCTTACTCTAGCGGATGCTCCTTTTTTGGGGGAGACTACTGGGTGATCCGAGGTTAGGCGGAGATGAAAGATTTAAAGATCAGGAGGATCAAAAAGGCTTGAACTGGGCTTGGATGTGAATATTTAGAGGGTTGTAATATCGTGTTTTGTTAAATAAAGTCCTAGGTTTAAGTTGTGCAACAGAGGAGAGTCAAGAAACGCTTTTACGCCCTTCTTATCGAAGAAATTACTTTCTCGGAAATTAATAAACTGGGGAGTATCGGAAAAAGAATTTTAAAATCATTCATTGTCAAGAGTGAGGTTTTACGATTTTTTGCGCTTAAAGATTGAACAAGGAACTCGTGACTTTGTGTTCGACCAAAGTAATCTAGCGAAGGCCAAATTAGTTATCGGTTATTAACCACGAAGGCTTCGGAAAAATTAATTTGCAAGCACGTCGATAGAGTAGATATTTTCTTTGACAACTTGCCGTTCAAAGATCGAGTTTAAACTATTTCTTCAATTACTTTAACCTAGAGAGATCATAAAGTAAGAGGATATAAAGGAGTGTAGGAAAAAGAAAGAGAAATATACGGAAAGGTTTTATTCTCTCACTTTCTGATCGTTTTATTTCTTTCTTTATTCACTACTGTGTGCCATTTTATGTTGAAGTTAATCTTTTAAGAGTTCCATCTGATTCATCCTATCCTGAAAAAGTAGACTCGAATAAAGAGTCTTTTCCGATTAAATTATTTCGACGCGAATTCAAGAAACATTTTGTTAAAGCAGAATAAAGTAGCAGTGGATTTTATTCTTATACCAAAAATATCATAAATATGTAAACGATGAAGAAATGCGTATAATGGAGTACGTAATCGATAAGCTTTGCGAATGATGGATCAGGAACAATGTTAATGCAAGCAGTAATTTCTAGATTCTCCAGCCTACTTCGCCTGTAAAAATTCAAGCAAAAAACGCGCGCATTCAATTGTACTTATTCATATAATTCCGAGTTATATGGAGCAACGACGAGAGCGCTGAAAAACACCAGCCTAACAGCCGCCTCACACGCGACACGCCTTATCGCCACCCCCGATCTTATTGAAATACTTCGAATACTGCCAATAAAATCACCGAAACGTCGAGACGGAGAGTGTGGCGGCCGCACGAAAATTTGAGACACATGCCGCACACACTCGGCCGATTGATCTTTCACTTGACCCTTCCTCACCACCGCAGTACTCCGCGCGTGCTGCATGGGCGGACACGACGATTGGAGTATAACGTACAGCGCAGGTTAACGGCCAAGAGTGTGTGCTTTGCGCGCATGATGACCCCAGGCTCGATCCCTCCTTCGGCGAATCGAGCGGGTTAACGCACGATTGCGAGCGGCGACCGAGCTTCCTCGCTTGCGTGCCTGCGTGCATTGGGCGAATTGTCATCTGTGTGTTATATGGCTGGATTACGGTTGTCAGGATCGGCTGATTGTTGCGCTGCTGGTCTTTTTTCTGCTAGAAAGGATTTTGGAGAATTCGATTCGATCGTCGTTCCGGTAAGAAGAATGTCTTTTTATAGAAAGGGAAGGAGTCGGAGCGAGAATTCCACGCTACGTTTATCTGAGAGAAATCAATCTTGGATGCGAATTGCGAGCGCATTGAGCCGCGGGAGATGAAGACGTTTTCTTTACATTTGTAGAACGCTGTACCTGATTTTTCCGAAAGCTCGATGATTAATCGATGCTAAATTAGAAGACACGGGTTGAGCACCAAGTGCCAAAAAAATCAATACCCAACTCCCTGCACTCCAAGTTTCACGAGACATCCAGCACGCATATCCTTCTATTCACGCAGATCAGCTGCAACTGGGCGTCGCGCCACGTGTGCCTGCCTCACGCGTTAGTCATAAAAGCGAGCCGCAGAGCCGTCAATTCTGCGGAAAAGCTCGTCGCCTCGCTGATTGTGTAGCGCTACATATCCCTTTATCTGCGCCGCTCTTGACGCTCGCTTGCTTGCGCACGCAATGCACTTTCATTGTCACACTGTGATATGAATATTAGACTCGAGAGCTGACTTTTATTTTATTATAATACATGCGGGATGTATCTCACAATCACGGCTGTTTTCGTTTGAATTATATTCGAATTGTTCTAACAATAGAACTTGCCTGGAAATCTTAGAATATTATTGCAAGCTAATTTAGCCCTCGCGCAGAAGTTCGCGACCCAGAGTCAATCTCGAGTTTGTAAGCGCTTGATACATTTCTCTGGCGTATTGTTTTAGCTATATGCATTGAGGTACTCAGATTTGTACGCGTGCAAAATTAGTATTTCAATTATTGAAGCTGTCGAATTAATGTAGGTCAGTATTACCTTATTAATACACAGTATGGTCTTGACGCGAGGAAAGCTCCTTATCCGCAGATAAATGATGAAGCAATAATTGAAATATTAACGGTCCAGTCCTCGCATCCAGGGGTGTTTTGATAAATGAACCTCTGCGCGAAATGAATCATTGAACTCGAAATCCACTCTCCAATATCGCAATGACTAAGAAATCCATACTCCCAAATAACTCAACTACAGGTCTGTAAATAACCCAGAGAAAAGGACATTCTCTCTCTCTCTTTCTCTCTCTCGGGGCCGCCGAGTATTTCCTCTTTCCGATCAATATTCCCGAGCAACTTGCCGGCACCAAAGGCATTCTCTCTTTCCCCTTGTCGTCGTCGCCGTTGTCGTCGTCGGCAGCGGCACGACTTGTCGCGCCTGACGTCGCCCTCCCGCTCGTTCCAGCTGATCGCATTATGGCGGCCCCATGAGGCTTTAGCCCCGTTAATTTGGCCGTCTCGTCGTGGAACGTATTTCGCTGCAGCCTAGTCCGTAATGCTGACTAAGCCTCCGGCTTTTTTCCCGTGATTTTGACTTTTTGGAGCGGTTGTAAGGCGTTGGCATTTTAGATAATAATGATACTATATGCATGGGAGGATGGTTATCTTTTACGAGGACATTTTTTAACGAGACGAGTCGATGTTAATCTTGTTCGAGTTTTCTTGGAAACACTGGGTGGCAGCTTTAGATTGCTCTATTTGCGTAGATGCGCGCGCCTTTCAACTGGACTAGAAAACTTTAGATTTCATTACTTTCATTACTGTTTCGCAGACTTAGCGCACAACTATATGTTTATATTCAAGAAATGAATAACTCTCGTGCTTTCGTTAACAAACCAAATTCGCATCAGCTGTATCGCATTTCTTCGCACGCAAGCACCACGTATATTGACCGGTCCGTCGAAGTTCGTGCTAGCTCATACAGAATGCTTTATTCCTTGCCTCGACACACGACTCGCGTTTCGAAAGCCAAGCACGTTCCTCTGACTTTTCAAAACTCGACGAAAATTTTCCCTCCCATCAGCCGTGCAGCGACCGCTTCTAAATTACATCTGGTGCGGCTAAACAAGCGTAAAACCTGCTCGGTGCACGTAGCGGCTAGAATACCGCGCATGCATATGCTGTGCGCGTAATCCGTGGGTGTATTATTATATCTATAGGGTTTGTCGGCGCCGCGATTTCATAGGTGCAAGCGCGCACTTGATGGAATCACTCGAGGCCAATCAGCGCGGAATTGGATCTCGAGCCAACTCGGATTGATCCTCGGTATGATGCTGCTGACGTCGTACGGTTTATCATCGGCATGTTTATGCGCTAGACCGCGTTTTGCGAATGTTTTTTTTTTAAGTGACAACATTTTATGGGACGATGGTGAGTTGCCTGTGAAGAGCGGCACGAGGCTTACTGTGTTGATGTGCATTTTTTCTCTCTCTCCTTCAACTTAATATTTCTAATAAAAGTTTTTATCATTTAGATAACTATTAAGTATATAGCCACCGCGACATGTCGTAGCAAAACAAAGCAGTTTTGGACTGGACTCGCCCCGACCGCTATAACTCTCCGTGTTTCTGGTCAACAAAGATATATAGGTGGCGCATATTAGGTCCTTTCACATCATCAATATGTGCGACTACAGTGCATATCTATATAGCGGATTGTCACCTATATCAAATAGTATATTACGCTACAAGGGCAGGAAGGCTAGGATTCCTGCACTGCGCGATATGATGCCCGAGGCGAAGCCGAGGACCACCGATTCCGCGGCCACGTTTATTTTTGCTCCTCGCTTTAGCGCCTCTATCGGCCAGGCAAGAAACTAACCTGCGATGTCTGCCCCCGACATTTGCAGCACGAGCGAAGCGAGTGCTGCTGGTCGCGCGGGGGGGGGGGGGCAGACATCGAAAATATATGAAAAATCAAATGTTATAAAAACTTTATTATTATTAGGCTATAAATAAAATAATATAATTTCTTACAAAGTTTCTTTATTAACTATACATGATCAAGTGGCGCGGTAGCGCCACGAAGGCGAGTTTGAGAAGCAGACGGAGCCGCAGCGCCCACGCCACTATTTACTTCTATATTGGTGTTCGAATTTTTCATTTACAGAAAAAAAATGCTTATCATTACTGTTTGTAAGTTATTTTGACTTATTAGCATGTTTTAATGCTAAACTATGATTTCCAATCAAAATATTAGCAAAAAAGCGGTTTTATGTCATAATAAACGAGTGTGTATTTCAAGAATGCTCATATGCTCATTCAAATTTTCTTCCTCAGCCCAAAAGTGGTAGGACCGTGAAGTTAGCCGCAACAAGTGTTAGGACCGTGAAGTTGACCGCGCAGCTATATACAGATGGATATTGCTTTCTTATCGGTTTTTCTGCATGCTCGCTCACATGTAGTTTTTAGTGTCTAGGTGTAGAAATAATTCGAGGGCGGTGTCTAGGTGTACGGGGTGGCCGATGACGAGGTCAAGGAGGTGCGCTTCGTAATTTTTGTTGTCTAGCTAAATACATCATTCGAGGGCGGCGTCTAACTGTACAGGGTGTCCGATGACGAGGTCTAGGTGGTATGCCCCGTGATTTTTGGTGTCTAGGTAAATAAATCATACGAGGACGGCATCTACCCTCGTAGAAAATACGCCATAAGATATGGCCTGTCGATAACTGGCCATATTTTCATAGCATAATATGTCAGGGTACTTTGATATAATATGCCCACATTATGTTGAGTATAACTTGATCCACTAATGGGTTTATAACCTAAAATTCATAAACTTAATAATCAAAACTTTAAATCAGTATTGAAAGCAAAAAGAAAAATTGAAAAAAGTAATCGTACAATCATTGAGAATTTAATTTGGTCTCAATTAAATCTATCATACTTAGAGGGCTGAAATTATGCATGGTGATTTGTTTCAAGCTGTTAAAACAATATATGCACTTGTCTTTATCTCAAGTGCTATAGTTTAGATTTTCATATAAACAGCCATGTGTAAATTTTGCCCCCGGAGCCATGGGGTTTGATGTGGGTCAGCTAGCAAAGACAGACAAGCAAAAATTGTTACGCTAGCCTGTTTCTACATAATAAAATAAGCATCTACACTACAAATTAAACATCTTGTACGAATACACTGCATATAAGGCATTATAAGGATGAATACTGCCTGGGACTGACTCTGAGTTGGGAATATATGTCAAGATCATCACTTTTACACTTCATTATTGATAATCTTAAACACACAAATTTTACTCAATGTTTCTAATATCTAAACCCACATAAAAAGTGTACATTTCAGTGTGAGTGTTGAGTGTGGTCATGTTTGTATATATGCATAAATATGTGCAAGGTTAGGTTGACATGTATAAAACGTTCGCCATAATTTTATGGCATATTATGTCCACTTACCATCGCCTGTTAACAGCTGTGGCCACAATATGCCACATAATCTGGCTACTGGGCAAAAATTTGACATATCGTGGTCATATTAGCATCAATTTCCTACGATGGTAGGTATACAGGTGTACAGGGTGGCCGATGACGAGGTCTAGGTAGTTCGCACTTGGTTTTTGGTGTCTAGGTGTAGAAATCATTCGAGGGTACTGTATCAGAACAATCAGTGATTTCATTTCATGGTGATAAAAATTTTACAAAAAAGCCATGGTCAAAAGGTTCTAAAGATGCTTATATTTTATTTTTAGGAGAAATATGAAATACTCGTAGAAATACTCCAGTAACTTGCCATGACCGTTTCATTGTACTTATGGTGTTTTTATGACGTTCTAATACATGAAAACAAAAGTTTAGTTGTTCACCAATAAACAAAATGAAACTGTCATGGAAAGTTACGTAGTAAGTATCTTGAGAGTTGTTCCTAATTGATCA
This sequence comes from Nasonia giraulti, assembly GCA_016647725.1. NCBI lineage: Eukaryota > Metazoa > Arthropoda > Insecta > Hymenoptera > Pteromalidae > Nasonia > Nasonia giraulti. The sequence goes on along the minus strand of QLYP01000065.1, from coordinate 719,414 downwards.
TTATATAACTTAACTTTAAGTTAAGTAAGCCCTTTATTGACCAAACAAAATTTCGTTGCTTTATTATGATTCAATATAATAAACTTGACTTTGGTTGATTGATCTCAGTTCTTTTTTATCTGTTATTTCGTTGCGGAAATTATCAAACTCGCCTAACCTTTTACTTTTTAAAAAGTTAATTTTTTTATCCTTTCGTTTATTTTTTTAAATTTGTACATGAACAATAATAATTATTGACAATGTTCCCATGAAATACGCAGTTTTCATACTTAATCCTATCATCAGAACTTACATTATTCTGTATTTCTTGATCTACGAAGTTCAGATCACTATTATTGCGTACACTTTGATCTGATAAATATTGTAAAACTTGTCTATGTGCACAAGATTTACTTTCTGTGTGCTTTAATTTTTTTAACGGTGGCTCGTTTTCTGAACTTTTGAAACAAACTTTAACAGGTGATCTTGAACTAAAATGTTTTGGTGGCGTTGATTCCTTGCTGCTTGGTACATATATTTTTGTGTTCCTTGCAGTTGTAAAATCAGCTGTCGATGATTTAAGTACTTGTTTTTTTTCACTTATTTGATAAAACGCAATTAAATCTTGCTCACTTATTTCAATGTCATCAAAAACATCATCATCCACTGCTTCTGATAATGCAGATCCATTCGCAATGATTTTACTTGAACTGTTCTTACTGGTCGATGGTTGACATTGTTGTAAAACTGAATGAGTATTAGGTACAGATGCATGGATTATGCTTTCATAAATCTTCTCTCTGTTTTTCATAGTTTTCTACGTAACCTGTAGAGAATATAACCAATATAATTTAATTTAAATATATATTTAAATTATTTGTAAATAACAGGCATTATCTATAATTTCATTAAATAAATAAGTACCTTGTGCTATATTAGTTGATTTCCATCCTCCTAGCTGCTTGAGCATTGTGATATTTGCACCCGAGTCAGACAAAAGTGTTGCTCCAGTCCTACGGAAGCAATGTCCAGTATACCTGTTTGCGTCTTTTAAGTCTAAATATGAAGCGATTGCTTGAGGGGTTTCTCATATTTTATTCCTACCGAAGACTTGATGAACGCACTTTCCTTTCTGATATTGGATAAAAAACCTGTCACTTGATAGATCACTTGGTCTCAACGAGGTGTATTTCTTGACTTTATCATAAAAATGTTCTCCAATTATGAATTGGCGAGGTTTATCATTTTTTGTTTCATTGATTGAAACAAGATACCTGTTGCCCAGATCTTCAATATCTTGTGCACTTTAAGATTTGTGAGTTCATCGCACCTCAGAACTCCACAAATGCCAAATATAAGGATAATCTGAAATTGTTATAAATATAAGAATCAAAATTGATAGAGTAATTATTAACAGTATAAATGTAAATACAAACCTTTGAAGCTAAATGTATATAGTCTGATGCCGTGTCTAAAAACTTTACTATATCAGTCCATTTTAATACTAATGATTTTTTTGGTTTATAGCCTTTAGATTTTTTTTTCATCATACTTTTTAAATTATGAAATTTACTAATATCAACATTGTCTCTAGTATTTAATGTTTTCTTTAACATTGACCAGATGCTCCACAAAGTTGGCGGTTTCAACTTTGAGGTTAGTTCTTTAAAATACACTATTAAGTTACTTTCTTGAGAGTCTGACAGAGAACTTTTATGATCAATCTGCCACTTTTTGTAAGTATCATAAACTAACATATATCTATTCGCAGATTTCTTTGGTAACGTTTCCGTTTAAATGATTAGCTGCGCTTCTGCGTCGAAATCACGAAAAACTTCCTCTTCATCTCCAGATTCATCAGATGAGCACGATTCAGTCATTTTTCAGCTGACTCTGTAGACTCTGTACCGCGAAGAAAATCCTCTCCGTTGGCGTGGAAACGTAGTCGAGAAATTTCGACTGCAGGAGTTCGACGAGCACGTTTTGCAACTATACCATCAGACAATCCGACCATTCCACACAAGCGCACTCGTGACTCAGCGCAAAAATTTTTCATTCGCTCTCGTACATATAGAGAGCGCGTGTATCTCCCATCAGTGCACAAATTTCGGAGTTTCTACATTGAAATACATGCGGGACGTACGTACTTTCGACCGAGGTATAAAGAAAACAATCTTCTTTGGCCGCTCAAGCTGTAACTGCCTGAGAGTTTAAATTTTAGATTGAGTTATATCAAAATATTTTTGAAATGTATTATATTCCAATCATCACAATTTTATAAATTGGTGCACTACTATTATTTTGAAAGTAGATTTTAAACTTCATAATGTTTAAGCGCCAGAACATATGTATATACTTTAAACAATAACTATGCGAGAGAGAGAAAGTTACAATTAATTATGCATATGAAATTGATTAGAAATCATTTTATCTATCAAACAAAAAAGTACAAAAACTTAAGAAAATTATATCTGAAGTAAAAACAATTTTGATATCGAAGCAATACATTATGTTGAAGGAAGCTACGTGTACTAGATTTGGCAGCGGTTGTTTTCTCTCGCACCTTCTTCATATGGGTAATAATGCGACGGAGATGCATCTTTCGTAGTTTATTGCGTGCACAAAACACAGAGATGCGAAATTCTCCATTACCATAATTTTATAGAGAACACGAGAACGCAGCATGAATTCATAAACTTTGATCAACTACTTAACTTCAAGGTGAAATAGCCAAAGTATACTAGGCACCTTGCAGATACGTCAAAGTAGATAACGGAAGAACCGGGTCAGACGCACACTAGCATCTAATAAACAGAGATAGCGCTCTCGCGTATATTTTCCTCGAGATGTGAAAAAACCTAACCTAACTTGTATAAGAAGCTGCTCAGAAGAATTGGAACTCGAAGGTGGAAAAAATTCAGCCAATTACAAGCCCGTTATCTTCCTTTCCGGCGCCGTGTGGTGTGTATATACGCGTAGCCGACTGTGCGGATTCACCGTTACTCGGCGCATTAGTAAACGTTGCTTCCCGAAAACAAACGAAGATTCGAGACGACTCCTGTAGCGATCCAATTCAGCCGCCGCCGCAGAGTGTTCAGCTCTATTACGCCATCGGGCATTATACGCTGCGTCTGTGCATGTATACCTGTGTCGCGCCCGTTCTACGAAAGTGATACCGCTTTTGTAACTTTCCGAGACATTACGTCTGTAAAAAGTGCGATTCCACTGCGCGTATAGGCGCGGCTGTCTCATCGATAAGGCGCATTATGTGCGATGTTACACTGCATAGATGCACGTGTATATTAATGCGAAAATGATTTGTCAGTTTCCATATAAATTATCAAGTGGCGCGGTAGCGCCACGAAGGCGAGTTTGAAAAGCAGACGAAGCCGCGGCGTCGCGACACTAAACCGTATATTTACTTCTATATTGGTGTTCGGATTTTATAGTATCGTAAAAAAATGCATATTATTACTGTTTTTAATTAAATTATTGAATCATTAGCATGTTTTTGTGCTAAACTATGATTCTACCAAAAATATTGGTAAAAAAACTGTTTCATTTTCAAAATAAATGGATGTGTAATTCCCGAATGCTCAAATCATCTCTTTATTCTCCAGACAAATGTTAGGACCGTTAAGTTAGCTGCGCATGCAGTATAGTTATAGATTTATTATTCATTATTGCTTTTTCGTCATTTAACCTGCTGCAAAAATCGTAGCTTATATCAAGTGGCTTATATTTTATTAAGATTTCCAGTAAAAATATTAGCAAAATTTATGTAATAATGAACAATGTGCGATTTTGCGATTCTTCAGACAGAAAAACGTTAAGACCGTGAAGTTGGCCACTTATAAACTATATGTATAGTGTAGTTGGATATTGCTTTCCCACACACTTCTATCATATCAAGTGGCGCGGATTATTAGTGCTAGATGTACAGGATAACTGATGACGTCTAGGTGGTGCGCTCCGTGGTTTTTTGTGTCTAGGTGTAAAAATCATACGAGGACGGCGTCTAGGTGTACAGGGTGGCCGATGACGAGGTCTAGTTGGTGCGCTCCGTGGTTTTTTGTGTCTAGGTGTAAAAATCATACAGAGACGGCGTCTAGGTGTACAGGGTGGCCGATGACGAGGTCTAGGTGGAGCGCTCCGTGGTTTTTGGTGTCTAGGTAAATAAATCATACGAGGACGGCGTCTAGGTGTATGGTGTGGCCGATGACGAGGTCTAGGTCGTTCGCACTGTGGTTTTCGGTGTCTAGGTGCAGAAATCATACGAGGGTGGTGTTTATCAGAACAATCAGTGATTTTATGTTAGTGATAAAAATGTTACAAAAAAGCCATGGTCGAAAGGTGCTAAAGATGTTTATATTTTATTTTTAGGACAAATATGAAATATTCAAAAAATTTACTAAAAAGAATTAATATCTCTAGAAAAAATGAACTTTTTAAAAAGTAAAAGGCTAGGCGAGTTTGATATATTCCGCAACGAAATTACTGATAGAAAAGAACTGAGATGAATCAAACAAAGTTAAGTTTATTATATTTAATCGTAATCAAACAAGGAACAACTCTCAAGATAATTACTACGTAACTTGCCATGCCCGTTTCATTTTGTTTATTGGTGAACAACTAAAATTTTCTTTTTATGTTAATACATACAAACACCATAAGTTCAATGAAACGGGCATGGCAAGTTACGTAGTAATTATCTTGAGAGTTGTTCCTTGTTTCATTACGATTAAATATAATAAACTTGACTTTGTTTGATTCATCTCAGTTCTTTTCTATCAGTAATTTCGTTGCGGAATATATCAAACTCGCCTAGCCTTTTACTTTTTAAAAAGTTCATTTTTTCTAGAGATATATAGGTACTATATATTGCTTCGTATTGTGGCGTTGCGATTTGTGGCTTTACAGGCAATCATTAATTTATCGGCTGTGCCGTGGATTTTCACAGATAATTTATGCGTCGAGGGGGATGTTATATGTTATAAAGGGGTGTGGGAAGTTGTGTGTGATGTTTGTTTAGCCGTAGATTTCCTAGACAAGTTGTCTTACCTCGTTTATCCATATGTACCGAAGAATTATTGTACGACCAGACAAGCACCGCGAGAGCAATTATAAACCAGTTATTTCTTATAGCCTAACGTCGAACTGGTCGAATAATCTTCGTTGTACAATAAGTAGCAAGAATAAAATAACTTTCTAATCTTTTTCGACTTTTTCGAACCTTCGATAATTCTTAAGGAATGTACTCCGTTTCGACTCATCATTACCATTCGCCTCGCAAAAATCGCGCATAGCGCCATTCGATTAGTCATCCCATTCACATTGTTTTCCGCAAACTTATTCAACGCACACGCGCATTGCTGCAAGAGTCAAGAATCTCCCGTCGGACCTCTCGATTCATTCACACACACAGCGCGACTCTAGCGCTCGTTTATACGCCCACTCGTAGTGTTGTTGTTTTTTTCACGCTCGCGCTTCATTATCGACGCGGCCGAGAGATATCGCTGACGCACATAAATCAGCTGTCGCTATAGAGAAAGAATAAAGTGTGCATAGCAGGTCTCTTGAACTCGAGAGGCGCGTGGGCGCGTGTAAGGTCAAGGCTGCGCTGCTATGTCGTCTTAACTATTATTTAATCTAATAACGCCTGCGTCGGCGCTCGGATTCTTGAGTTCCTGCGCGCCCGTGCGGATTAACGCGTCGACTTGACCTGATACTGCTGCTGCGGTATGTGTGTGTGAGTGTTCTTCTGTATACGTGCATGAGTACCACTGCCGCGCGCTGGATGTGGTATATGAGGCCGTGATTGTCGCGCTAATTCGCGGGATTTGTACGACGACGAGCGGAGTTTTCTCGGAGAGATGTGAGACTGACAGAGCCTTGCCATGGTTCTCCTTTAAATAAGCTTGGGTTTAGGTGTACATCATGTAGCTTGTAATTGAGAAACTGCGAGTAAAAAGCAAACAGAAATTCGAGTTAATCAAGTCGAGTACAAAGAACAATTACGCCATGCACAAACTCGTCCCGCGTAAAAGGGGCGTCTCTTCCGCGCTGCCCCTACAAGGCAACACGATCGAGGGATAAAAAACGGGGCAATTCTCGCGCGTCTGCCCATATAAGATATGCACCTATCCATAGTTCCGCTCTAGTCGAGTCGCACAACGGTGCATATGATGACGCGCTGGGGACGCGTTTTTCGCGAGGTACTCCCAGCTTTATGTACAATTGCAATTTGCTCTTATCAGCTAGGTAATACGTGTCTGCGACTCAACTTGTTTTCCCGGATGCGTGCGCGTGTACTTCTAACCGTGCTCTGGGATTTAGGGGTTAATCGAGCTGCGAGGGAGAAATTTCTGATGTAGGTCAAGGTCAAGTCGCGAGTTTTCAAAGCGTCGGGATTTAACGAATCTCCTTCGCTGACGGGGGCCCTGGGAGTAAGTCCCCGGGGAAGAGGCTGGCGCCCGTTTTGCACTTCGTGCTTCATCCCAGCGCTTAAACAACTGTGTATACTTTGAATACCAATAATTGAGCGATTGTTGATTTCCTTTTCTTCTTGATGTGTTACAGATCTCGTCCACTGTACGAACGAGCCAAATGTGTCGATTCCGCAGCTGGCGAACCTGCTGATCGAGCGATCGCAAAACACAAACTGGACGGTAGTGTTCAAAGCTCTAATCACAGTGCATCACATGATGTGTTACGGGAATGAGGTGAGTGCGCGACGACAATCTTTTAATTTATTCGTATAACTTTTCGCGGCGTCCGTGGCTGTTGCTGTTTCACCGGGCTCGAGTGTATCGACTCGGCGATGAAAAATTCAAAAATACGGATAGCCACTGAACCGTTTTTACGTCGCTCGTCTCTCTCAAAGAAGAAGCTGCAGCCGACCCGCCAGTTTGACCACGTGCGATAATTATTTTTACACTCGCGGCGCTTTAGAGCAGTCGGGAAAGAGAGACACCTGGGCTCTACACGCTTGCGCGCTTCAACTTGACATTGCACGTGCATAGACGGCCGAAGCTTAATTTAGCCTTGACGAGATTCCCGGCGCCAATTTTTGTTCCGTTGCCCGCGTGCTCTGCGTCGTTACGAATCGCCGTAGTTTCCCGGTCAATATTTACCTTTGCTTCTCGCATACACGCGGTAACGGCGTAAACAGAGTTTCTGTATAATTACGATGAATTGTGGATTTTTCCGCCTGGCAAATTTGAAAAATCTCGTTTCTGCTATCTGCAAAGGCGTAGAATATTCTGCATATTATATTCAGAATGGAACGAGAAATAATTTCGAAAAAACGCGGATGTTCGATGTTTCTCTTTTGTGCACCGAAATGATGACAGGAAGTCACATAGTTTGTTATTCGAAAGAGGCGTGCACACTGCAGCAATTGTGCAACCTTCGAGTTTTCTGACAAATTAACGAAAAAACAAGAGTAATTACGCTTTTCGATGCAGCCGTCTACATGCATTCGCCAAGCCTGCAGATAAGGCCAATTTTAGAATCGTTGACAAAAACGCATCAAAAGTCTATATGCGAGCGAAATGATTAACGCCATCCGTTTGCCGAAAAACTAAAAAGCGAAACAGCAACAGCGACGACTGCGAGTCCAAAGTGTGTCGGCGCATCAAAGTTTTCCAAGTACAATCGTTAACCCGTGCATTTTTACTGGGCTTCTTTTCAGAGGTTTACGCAGTACCTCGCTTCCAGCAACAGTACGTTTCAGCTCAGTAATTTCCTCGACAAAAGCGGCGTACAAGGTAACTATATATATATAAGAACGATGTGTGCAACGAAGAATACTCGAAAAGAGAGCACTGGCTATATATGTGTATAGTAGGAACGACGAAAATTAATGGCGCGGGCTTGGCCCCTCCGGGTTCAAGAGTACTTCCGGTTTTTGAAATGTGCCTGGGGAGATTCCGTTTAGGCTGGTTTTACTCTCTTGCTTAATTTATTACTAATTACTTTTCATCGACGATGAGGCTTGATTAACAATTTTTAACTTAAGGTTTTTTCTCTTTTGGGAATACGACTAGTTAGGAATTTTTCATATAAGCTCTGGTTCTGATTCTTTTTTTTACGCGCATCGAAATTACACAACGTTACGTAAGCGTGTGCATCTTGATTCGCATATTGTAAATTTTTTTATTTTTAGTCTCTATTGCAAAATGTTTATGTTTGCGAAAGTTATAGCAGATATTAGTGCACAGCTCGGATCAAAATGGGCTGACAATCTATACATAATTATATTTCGAATTCGAATATCACATCACGACTGAAAAACTAATATCATTCTCGCCGCTGTCACTTTACATGCACAAAACTAACTCTTTAAAAAGCAATCAATCTCTATCTTAAGCACCCAGCAGAGCAAAAAGGCCAACCACCTCCCGACACGCTGATCTCGTTAAGCACCGGAGTAATAACGTTCGACGCACTCGCACGACTTGTTACTTTTTTCATCGCAGTCGCGAAATTTATTACGCAACTAATTTGGATTGCTCGTATCGCCGCGGCGAAGCTTGCGGCCGCGCGTTATGGCTGCTCTTACTTTCACGCGAGGCCATATACAAACACGTCGGCTGCGCGGCGAACGGCACAGGAAAAAATAGCATCACGCGTGTAATGAGTTCGCGATAATTTACCGACTCGCGTTCAGCCGCGAAAAACAACTGACTTCGGAGCCTTTTCGAGCCTCGGCACTATTAGTCTTGTACGTCGCATACTTTCGGGGTGAAATGCTTCGAGACGGGAGATTTATTATACTCGATCTCTATGTATGTATGAACGATGACTAACCAACCGATTTCTTTTTTCATGGATCCATGCAGACGAACTTCATATTAACCTATATTCTCGCATCACACCTGCGTTATCGTCTCGCAGACATGGGAGATTTTCGTTGGAATCGTTTGTTTGTTGGCGAAATGAAACTTCGCAAAAATTGCAAACTGCGGGAAATTCCGATAAGACACTGCAGTCATCGATGTTTTCCACGAACGCTATCTTGGAAAAATCGCGGCCTGGATATCCGTGACTAGTGCGCGCTTAGGCGTCGAATAAAAAATTTGATTTGCTCCAAAACATACTAGCTATTTGCTCGGTATATGTAATTTAAAAGACCCCGCGTTCAGTACACAATACGCGACTGTGACGATTTTACAGCAGTTATCGCGTCGTTGGGGCGATAAAACAAAAAGCCGGCAATCGCCGACGCCGAAACAGAGAAAAGATTAACGAGAAACGAAACGCGCCCATGTCTGCCCGACTTCTTCTCTGCTCTCTCCTCTCTTGGCGACTTGACTAACCTGGAATAATTTTCTTTCTGTTCTGTGGGCGCAGCAGGAGCACGCGTGGGTGAGTCCTACATCACTTTGGAATTCCTTTCGCTTGTTTTTACCTTCTCCTATACATATAAAGAAAAAATTTACTAACCCTTCTTTGATTCTCATTTGGTTTGATTTCATTTTCGTTTTAATGTTTTTTCTTTTATTTTTCGTGGTTATTTTCAATCAATGTGTATCCACGCGAGAAGCTTGAGTTCTAGATATTTCTTTTTAAAATTTTTTGTAGCGTTTTGTGACTAATATCGTAGGTATACAAATTTTTTGTATGTAGAATATATGGAAAGTAATGACGACTCGAGTTTCTTGCTTATGACCGATCGAACGGTGCACTGATTGCGTTGTGTATTTGTAGGGTACGACATGTCGCCATTCATCAGGAGGTACGCGAAATACTTAAACGAGAAGGCTCTTTCGTACAGGACTGTCGCTTTCGACTTCTGCAAGGTTAAACGAGGGTAAGTTCCACAATCTTATATTCTTATTTGCCGCAATCGTCGATTCTACGTCTCAATTACAATAGCTGTGATTCATAAAGCCGCTACTGTGCCGTTTAGAGGCTTCTAGTCGTGTTGATGGATTAATGTCTAATTTGATTGATCATTAAAAGAGTAATGTAGTACATACCAGATACGGGCCGTTTACCGTCTTAATGCCATTTATACGGTCACCTCTCGATTGTAAAGCTCGCGCTATCGAACCGGCACGGTTTTAAATAGGGAAACGATCCATCAGCAAATTGTATATGTGATCGGTTATACGACTACGTCTTGATTTTTCGCGCCGCTCTTGATTAGTGAATACGTGAGAGATACGGAACTCTGTCTACGATATTTGATAGATGCGCACTAATACATTTTTCTGTTATTGCAGGAAGGAGGATGGGACACTGCGCACAATGAACGCAGAGAAGCTGCTGAAGACGCTGCCGGTGCTACAGGCCCAGCTCGACTCGCTCCTCGAGTTCGACTGCTCGGCCAACGATCTCACGAACGGAGTCATTAACATGGCTTTTATGCTGCTCTTCCGAGATCTCATTCGGCTCTTCGCCTGCTACAACGACGGCATCATTAATCTCTTAGGTGAGATATGTCCGTCTCTGCTACGTTGCTTCTCTCACGCTGCAGCGTACAACGTATCGACGATGTGCTTTGCTTTCAGAAAAATACTTCGATATGAATAAGAAGCAGTGCCGGGACGCCTTGGACTTGTATAAAAAATTCCTCATAAGGATGGATAGAGTAGGGGAATTCCTGAAAGTTGCGGAGGTGAGTTGGACTATTCTTTTCGAAGGTTCATCTACCTCAATGGTGTGTTAATATAACCAACGTATTTTTTCTTTGCAGAACGTAGGCATAGACAAAGGTGACATTCCAGATCTCACTAAGGTAAAGTACACAGTTTGCTCTTGTCGTTCACATACTTTTCCGTGTCTAGCGTCTTCAACTCTGATCTCGTGAATTTTTCCTCTTGCAGGCTCCAAGCAGTTTGCTCGACGCATTAGAGCAGCATCTTGCCTCGCTAGAGGGAAGGAAGGGCTCGGCAGCCAACACGCCGACCCAATCGGCCAGGTAAGCTCTATGCTCCGCGCCACTTATACTATATCTCTGTATTCTAATGTTAAATGGGCACCAGTGGGAAGATGATCCTAATTTTTTTTTAACAAACTGATACATACTAACTGACTAATAACCAATAACGTGTATATGTCGACATTATTAACACGAGATATGGTCGATTAATAGCTAAAGGAAGGCTGCTTTCTCTTCCCACTGTTCTTTATCTATGAATGTCGAGACGAATGGATCTTAATTATCTTTCTGTTGGAGAATTCAAACTTGCCTATTCTTAAACCTTTTTTTTCTAACAATTTAGTCTGGGATATATACTTGAAATTTTCTCTCTCTTGGCATGTCCATGGATTTTTAGTGCTTAGCCTGAGTTCGCGATGATTTTCGTTGCTTACTTTTTCATTCATAATTACGAAACTTATTGCGTTTATCCGAAAGAAAATGAAACCTTAGAGACTTTTTTTGAAAAATGGAGCAACGATGTTTTTTTAAAAATTGGCTACGTGGACATGCCGTTTTGTCCCCTTTCCTTTTCACTGCCCTGTCCTTTAACCTTGCATCGATCATAAATCACGTGCACCAAAATCTTGAGACGTTTATTCACCAAACCAAGTTATGTTTTCTTTTTAACTGCACAAGAATAACACACAAATTTCAATACAAGTCCCTTTCTTGTGAGCCACACAAAATTGATCGATCTGTTATATTTGTCAAAAATTGGATACTAACATGAGTTTTGAATAATTTGAATTCGTAACGCTGTTGCTTGATTTTTGAGTGTATGCCGTTTATTCGTTGATCAGTATTTCATCTATGATGATTATACGAAGTGAGTTCCGTAATTTTGATACAGACTTTTTTGAATTTTGACCAGTAGTTTGGTTTATCACAAATCATAAAAAAAACAAGACAGAAAGTACATCGATTAGTCGATTTTTACCCAAGCCCAAACACATGCCAATATATTTCAGTTAGTTGTTAGGCATGTTGTAATACACGTATTAAAAGAACAGCACACTATACTAACACACAGAGAAACATTCTTTTTTAAACACTTAATAAAACTAACATTAACACGTATACATAAATTTACGTAAATCTGCATTTATATGTACTACACGGTTTTTTTCTTTTTGTCTTCTCCTTTTTTTTATCTCTCTCTCAATTATCAAATCCCGTCATCACACACTCTTTTACAACACTCTTCTCTCTCTCTCTCTCTCTTTCTCTCTCTCTCTCTCTCTCTGTCTCTCTCTCTCGAAAAAACAACTTTCCCGCGTTGATCCCGCTACTGTCCTCCTACTCCTCTCGACCGTCATTATCTCTCCCCGTCTCTCTGTCTCTTGACATCTCCCGTACAAAACGACCCAAAAGCAGCAATCGAACGAATGTAAAGTCGGGAGTGTCCGCCCTATCTTCCACCAGCACTGCCTTCGGGACAGCGGCGAGCAATCAGCGGCTTGAACAGACTGGCAACGGGCACATCGACGAGGCGCTCAGGCAGCAGGCGCTTGCCGAGGAGGAGGCCGTCATGAATCAGTACAAGGTTACCGGCTCTTCATTCTCTTTTGCCTCTCTAGTTCTGCTTTTCTTCTACCTGATATCGGTGTAGAACTGTATATTTTAATAAATTTCTTATTTAGTGTTAGTGAAATATCGAGATGTTCAAAATAAAGTTTGTGATATTAGAATCAAAGAAAATATTTGTCGAAAGATATAAATGCATACTAATGATCGATGAATTATAGCAGGCTAAAGTTCAATCTCCGACCGGTGGTCCGAGTACAAATCCATTCCTCAGCTCTCCAACCAACAATGCTAGCCAGCCTATTGTCGATCTGTTCGGTGGAGCGCCAGCAACAGATGGTCAAGTAAGAATCATGCAGTATATAATATAACATTGAACGATTCAATTTAAGGCTTTCTGCGGAAATAATGTTGATCTCATTTTTACAAGCAGAAAGCATCGGACGATCTTTTGCAACTGGCAGGCAATCCATTCGCAGATATGTTCGGTACACCCGCGCAACCTGCTGCGCCGGTACAGCCAGCTCCGGTGCAGAATAATATGTGGATGACCAATGGTAATGGTAAATAGAGGATTCGTAGAATTTTTATTTTATTTGTGCCATCTCATCGTATTTTTTGTATACGGCCGATATCGGTAGCGTAAGTTAGTATTGCTAATGATAAGAACTTTTACGCCGATATCGATCATTAATTTTATGTAACACGCGAACGATTTTCGCGTTTTTCGTACCTATTAATAGGGACTAAAGTGACTCTTTTTTGACTGGAGGGCAAAAAAGTTATTTTAGCGGGCAATAAAAACCTTTATTGCCCGCATATTCAAACAGCGGGCAATAATGGCCTTTATTGCCCGCAAATTTTTTTTTTGTAATTTAAAAAAAAAGTTGATTTTGATAAATTTGCATTATTTATTTATTTTATATAATGTTTGAACAAGACAAGAGCACGGTTGCCGTGTCAAAAAATAGTCACATCAGTCCCTCTTAACACGTACGAAAAAACGCGAAAATACGTCCGCGCGTTACATAAAATATGGTGTGCACCAAGGGCTAAGTGGGCTTTTTGGCCTCGTGGATTTTGCAGTACTTGTCTGCGGCTGGTAAATGCCCTCGCCTTCGGCTCGGGCTAACTCGCCTTGACTCGTACTGCAAAATCCACACTCGGCCTAAAAAAGCCCACTTTACGCCCTTGGTACACAATATACTATTGTTGCACGCTATTTATGTACCGCTTTAGTTGTTTTATTTCAGTTTTATCAAGCACACGTACGTTTTTGGTTTTGTAGGTTTCAGCGTGGCACCACCAGCAACTAATAACTTTGTTACAGATAATAACTTCTCATCTGTCTTTGGTAATCAGGACCAGCAGGCGGGTGAGTAAGCCAAAGAGTTTCGCATTTTCGTTTTGCGGTGTATATTTGGTCCAGTCTGTCTATCTATCATTGTTTTTTTTTATGTATAAAACCCATAGCATCAAGTTAGTTGTATCGGTTTACTTGCTCAGCCTGTATACCTATATATATTTATATTTTTGCAAACGTGATTTATTATTATCACAAAGGGAAATCATTGAGGACTTGCAAATAATGAATTTCTCTTTTATTTTACTTTAGTTTATCTTGTATATTTACTCTTTGTATTTAACACATATGATCAGGTACATGCAAATATGGAGTACACAAATGTGCCATTTATTTTGTTTGTATTAGACGTTTCATTATTTAGTATAACGGGTTTGCGTACTAGTGACGCGTTAGTTTAGTCCATGGTTTGTCCGTATCTGTTATCCCATGTGAATATAATTTTGGATGCACCCTTTTTTACTTAAAATACTTTCACTTTCGAGGAGGCTTTCACTTATGCAAAGAGAACTGTAGAATCGATCCGATAATCTTGGTGATGATGGATACATAAGTAGTAAGCTAAAGGTTCCTCTCTCTCTCTCTCTTTCTGCTGCGGGACATTGTCGACATGTGGCATCGTGCGAACACTGTCTTGATAAAACACATAACCACAGCATACGCCAAACATGAAAAACTAATCTTTCTTTTTCTTTCTCTCTTCTTACAACCTGTCTCTTTCTCTTTATAACTGCCTGTGGTTGTGCCAATGAACCGCTCTTCATCCCACCTCTGCCCTACATCGCCAACACACGGACTAACACGATCTCACTAACACGAACGAAACACAAAACAACCGCCTCTATCTTTCTCTCTAATCGACTAATCGTACATGCACCTTGGTCACTTTTTGCGCAAGCTGCTGTCCCAGGAGCCGATATACCGAATCCCTTCGCCTCCGATTTCCCATCCTCGGCTTCCCAAGCCACGACTGGCTTCGACCAGCAGCAGCAAGCAGCGGCAGCGGCACAGTATCAGCAGCCAGGAGCGGATAGCCAAACGCAGCCCGGCGCAGCCGGAGACCTGTTCAGTGCCAGCAGTGGTCAGACGGCAGACTTATTTGGGGCCGACGCGGCAGTGGCACGTGCCCCGGGCGAGGCCGGTGCCGGCGGATTTCTCGGCGACCAGCAGCAGGCCAACGCGCTCGGCAAGTCCACTGCCACGCCGCCACCCAGACCGCCGCCTCCCACTGCCGGGGGCACGCCGCGCTCGGCCTCGCCGGCCCAGCCCAACAAGAGCGCCTTCGACGATCTCAACGACAGCATTAGGATGGCACTGGGCGGGTCTCCCTCACGTCCGGCTCCTTTGGCTGCTCAGCAGCAGCAACAGCAGCAGCAGCAAGCTCAGCAGATGCAACAGCAGCAGGGATTCGCGGTCTTTGATATGGGGCAGCAGCCGATGATGCCCCAGGGCGGACCGATGATCGGCTACGGGGTCGCTCCCTCCCAAGCCCAACTTCCCATGGGATACGGATCCCCGGCTAAGCAGCCGATGGCAGGTGATGGGACTATCCGACAAAGAGAAAAGAGTCACGCTTCTTGTCATTATTTATTCAGTATTTTTTTTTATTCTTTTATTTTATTTTATCATGATTATGAACAGTCTGTTGTATACTTTGATCCGTTCATTTCGTTTGTTAAATCGTCGTTCGTTTGGTTACTTTACTATTTTTTTGAAACTGCTCACGTATTACGATGTACCACTGTTTTTTTGGTTAGATTTTTTGCGACACGATCAGTTTTCTATACTTCCGCAAGTTTGATAAGCAAAGACAGTGGTACACCTTTGTCGTCGCATGCGTCGTTACAATCAGATATTACAGTTGATATCGTGCGATATTACGTTCAATCGTTATCGTCGGTCATTATCTTTATTTACTTTTTTTTTTACGTTATTAAAAATGTGCTTCGTATTTGAATGATTTGACAATGCGTATGAGTCGTTCGAAGAAACTGTTGTATTAATATGAATATTTTCTGACTGCAAAAATGAATTGCGTAGGTTTTCTCAAGTTATTTTTTCAAGCGACCCATTCGTAATCAATATAGTTTCATCGCTGTTTGTTTTATCTGGTTGTGAATTGTTTATATCGTATACTTTCACATTTACAAATTTCTATAGAAATCATCGAGTTTTCTGTTACGATAGGCTGTCATTGCGATTATAATTTATTTTTTTATTATTATTATTATTATTATTTATTATTTTGTTTATCAGTTATTTTCACAAGCCAGAGAATAAAGACTAGGCTATCCTGAACGTGTGCCTAAAAGTATCTCGTTTCGTTGGTACGATAAAAGCGAGCGAGCAGCCTTGCACTAGTGGTGACTATTCCGAAATAAAAAGAAAATTTCATCGTCCTTCCGATGTCGACGATCATTACTTTTAGAGAAAGCATTTTTATTTTATATTATTTTATGGATTATTACATCTGCCGTAGAGATGGATAATTCAAGAAATCCACGAAAAGTGTCTATCGAAAATAAATTCAAATTAATTTTTTTTTAATCACTGCTCAATACATTTTGTCTGTATACTTTGCTTACAAATCGACACTAACACAAAAATAGCGATATAAATTTTGCGAACCATTAGTTTATAGTTCCAGTTATATAGAATAGAAGTTTTAATAATTTTTGATTAATGGAATATTAGGATAAATAGATAGTTGCTGTATGGTTACATCTTTGTCTAAAATCATTCGACAAGTGCCTCCATAGATATCACAGTATGTCATTTAAATGCTTAACAATCGAATATTTTTTTTATAACATAAGTTAAAAAACTATTTTCTAAAAGTAATCGCATTTTAAATGTTGACGCAACGAATTTTTTTTTTAATGACGAGAGCGAATGGCAAAACATTCGGATAAGAAAAATTTAACTTGCATCGTTTACGCATTCATCCCTGATTCCTCATCGACGTAAGAACAGTCGATACCTCCACCTTAAATTATAGCCCCCCCTCCCCCACACAAATTAGCAACAGTCCTAATCAAAGCACTTGGTTAGCGTGTAAAAGAAGGAATGCTTCCTCACACACATAATAACGTGAATTACCGCATGATCTATCTGATTGGTTCATTTGAGTTTTCAACCTCTAGAGACTGATTTATCGCTGCTTATCTCATGCTTTATAACTCTTATCTCGCTTGCTTTTTAAGGTCGTAACAACTGTTTTTAAAAATTTGGCATCACCAAATAATACCGTATAACGAAGTATTCGATAAAAGCAGTTCTTATACCTTCTAACGATGGCTGTGGGCATAAATATGACTTTTGCCTGGCTTTTGCTTATATATCTCTATCTCTGCGCTTTTACTTTTGTTTTCACGCTTTCTGTTTCTTTTTTCGCCTTATGTTCTGCATCACCGCTTAGATTTTGACGATTTGGCTGCTATCCTTATACCCATCAGCAGTGTACCTGTAGCTAGTAACATTTCAGCAGCTGGACAGCCAGTTAACGCCGCGACCGCGGCTGCAGCCCCCGGCAAGGTGCTCACCGGCGACCTTGACAGCAGTCTCGCCAGTCTAGCCCAGAATCTCAGCATCAACAAGAGCGCTCAACAGCAAGTCAAGTTAGTATTTCAAAACTTAATGTTTGCCGTCGCTAAACAGTCGAATCGAACTCCGGACTCTCGTTTTGTTGATCAAACATATTTTATTTACGACTAATTTTCTATTCACAGAGGCATGCAATGGAATTCTCCGAAGAATTCTGCGAAATCCGGTGGAACGACCGGGTGGACGCCTCAGCCAATGGCAGCCACAACGGGTGCTGGTTATCGTCCTATGGTGAGTCCATCTTAAGATCTCGCGTCAATAATATGCGCTTTGACTATTATTAAGCCAAGTTTTTCTCTTAATCAAGCACGTTGATATATACTCGATGTAAATATATATTTATTAACAAAAAAGCACTCGATCGTTTCGATCACCCAACTGGGGCATATACAGTTTGATCACATAATTTAGTATTGGTATTTTTTATAAAGTATGGCTACTCCTTTTCACACACTTTTTATACATATTTTTATATGTTTTTTTTTTATAATTTTAAGTTATACAGTTTCGAATAGATATATTAGCATTTAATTATGGCAAACGTTTCTAGTAAGCTTCTTGGCATTTTACTTATATTTTAGCCGATAGAAATATTTTTGTTCACGTTTTACGTAGTTGGAGATATTTACGTGTAACAGAGCAAACTACTTGAAGTTGGACATCTGAGTTTTAAATTTTCCGTAAAGATATTGAATGAAACTGGAAAATTCTCCAACTGCGTAGAATCGGCATAAATGGCAAAGTGATGCATGCACAGCATACGGCATGATACCGGCTGTTACAGGGCCAAGGAATGACGCAACTTCCCGCGGCCACCACTATGGGCTTCCCTCCCCAGCCTACGCCGCTGGTGAGTTTTAATTTCTACGAGGCACCGACGAGTTCTCCGTTTTTTTTTATTTTTTATTTATTTGTGCAAATTATTCGAAACCCTCAGTTCTGCCGTTTATATACTAAGATCTTGATAATCCGCTCGGTCTCTTATGTGTGCTAGTAAAAACATAATCTCTCGTAACTACACTGGAACTTGCAGCTGTTGTTCGCTGAACCAATCTGTCACTAACAAAGTAACCATAAGCAAATATTAATGCACTGTTTTTTAATCATTTTTTAATCGCCCGCTTGACACTTTAAAGCAAACTCTATTTAATTTGTCAACTGGGAATCTTTTAAAATTTTGAACAAATGAGATTAACAAGTAGCTAGTTTATTAAACATCTTGATATTTTTTATTATTGCACCAATCAAGCTTGCGCAGTATTGATGCATGTGAGATTTTTTTTTACACAGCAATCTCTTTACGTAGGCATAATCGCATACAGTACGAAAATTAGTTGATACTTTTCAATACAGCACTTCTTATATAAGACGTTGGTTGACGATACAATCTGACAATAATTCGAAAAAAAGGAGCCAGTGCGATATTGACACTTTGGAAATAGCCGACAGTATCCTCGAGTCTAATTTCCCGAAGCTATATAAAGTATTTTATTCACGGCTTAACTATAATAACCACATTATTTCCTGAAAACTGAGACTAAAGTAGCTTTTTATTCCATATATTTTTTGTCCTGGATTTGCGGGAATAATAAATAGTACATTACGATACGTGTGACTTAATTAGTCAGCATTATATGACGTTGAACTAATCGTATACATCATTAGTTGGCTTGACAGTCATTTCAGATATTCGAACGTGATAAGGCAATCCAACGATGTACAATATTGCATCGACGATATCGTCTGACGTCAACGATGGAACTAT
Source organism: Nasonia giraulti (assembly GCA_016647725.1). Classification (NCBI taxonomy): domain Eukaryota; kingdom Metazoa; phylum Arthropoda; class Insecta; order Hymenoptera; family Pteromalidae; genus Nasonia; species Nasonia giraulti. The sequence goes on along the minus strand of QLYP01000065.1, from coordinate 700,250 downwards.
GTCAAGAAAATCCGTTTGCAAGTTTGCCGCTGTGAAAATTTCAGTTTTCACTAATCCTGGATTGATGCCCTACGATAGACAAGTAGTCACTATATAGCAATATAAATCATCAGATAACAATTGATTTTTTAATTGAAAAAAAATACTCACGCTAACGCGAATTTTAGTATCCTTCAGCTCGTGAGCGAGAGTTTCCGACAAGTTTTTGTCTGATGACTTTATCGTTTCTACACCTGCAGTGCTATTTACGCGAGAACCCACATATTACATTATTTCGCACTGCTTCCTTAAAACGTAATTAATTTACCTGCTCATATTGACGATGTAGCCCTCCTCTCCGTTCTCTTTCATCAGCTGCATAGCTTGTTTGGCGCAAATGACGGCACCCACAAAGTTGACGTTAATACAAAATTGCAGATCTTTTGTACTGGCATCTATAAGTAGAAATACGTTTAGCGAATCATCTAAATATAGTGAGTGATCTCCAGAAATTCTCACAGAATAAAAGTTTTCGAAATTATTACCAGCTATGGAGCTTCGTCTTACTAGTCCAGCATTGTTTATCAAAATATGAACAGTTCCGAAAGTTTCTTTTATCCACTCGAAAGAACTTTCGATATTCTCGTCAGACGATATATTCCCTCATTTGTAATTTTCCTGGTTCTTTGACGTCTTTCATGCCATTCTAAATGTTAAGAAGTCTATACATAGAATTGCAGTAATATGAAAATGTCAGTGTTAAAACTATTCATACCTCCATCGCCGTTTTTTTCCACTTTTCTCGCCCAACGCTCCATTTCCTTTTTACCTTTGATCTATCTACGCCGAGTCACTCAACTATCAAAAGACTGTTGCAGCTTTATGTTAACAGAGTTGAGCGCACAATTGAATACGAAGCAAGTTTTCAATTCTTTCAAGCGATCTTCGCTTCACGCTTGCCGTCAAATGTGTGTCGACCATTTTATCATTCACCTTGTATGCAAATTTAGCGGAATCGACATTAAATTAATTTCGAGATATTATTGTAATGCGATAGTTTAGTCTGATGGGAATAATTTTTTCCTCATTTACCGCGCCAGCACATCAAACCCCTATTTTTAAATGGACTTCTGATAAATCCATCTTTATCACATTAACGATTTAAAGCTTTAGTAAGGAGATGAAGAAAAAATAAATCAAGAGAGGCGAAAATGACCATTTTCGCTCCTCTTGATTTCCGATTCTCAAATTATTTTAGGCTCGTTCTACCTTATAGGGAGCGAAAATCGATTAATTTATACGTGTATTATGACCAGGGATTCTTGCTCTACATTTTGTCTGACGCTCGGAAAACCCTATTTTCGGTCCACTTTATAGGCGCCGAAAATGGTCTTTTTTATGCACATGTTATAAAAATAAAGTTACTTTATTCCTGCGAATGCGGGAAAAAATTTTTTTTGTAAATTAAAAAAAATTTTAATTTTAGAAACTTTAGAAACTTTTGAAACTTTTGAAACGTTTATTTGTATTGACGGAAGTCCCACTATTCAAGGAAACATAATGGCTACACAGTTAGGTCGTGAATAAAGTTCTATATGCAACACTGGGCTAAAGTCAACGACTTTAGTCCCTTGTTGCAGAATGTACTATTACATCGGATTACTCATGAATGAGAATATTTAGCATAAAATGTTGAAAAAGTGTCAATTCTGCGCAACAACATTAAAGTTGTGGAATATTATTTGTACTTCGCTTGGTCGACTGCGCGTGTATGTGTACATACACCTAATAATAAAATCTAGTCATCAGCGGCACATAGTACTCGCGGAGTCGATAACGCAGAGCACAAGTCAATGAATCTCCTGTTGTCGCTCTCTCATAAAAAAAAGAAAGAAAATGTATATTATATGACAGCTTGTATACAAGCTAGAATGAAACAACGAGAACAACTGAGGGTCATGTGGTTATTGGTCGTGTCTGTGTATAGGGTATGCAAAGTATGTCAATGGGCATGCAGGGTATGCAGGGCGTGAGACCGATGATGGGGGCGCCCGGCGCGATGATGCCCGGCGCGCAGCAGGCCGGACAGCCGGTAATGCCCGGAGCACCGATACAGCAGCAGCCGCAGCCCCAGCAGCCACCCCAAGGCAACCAGGTGCAGCTTGATCCCTTCGGTGCACTCTGAGCTGGCTAGGTATACCACCACAACTGGATCGTCATTTATAGCAGCTCCTGCGAGCCCATCCAGCTTACCGACGGCAGATCATCCAGATGAATTCCCATTTAGAATCATTGCTCCGTCGGTAGGCGGTGGCTCGATTTTCGTTTCCAAGTATTATCGTGCATTCGACACAAAAAGAACACGTGTTGACGAAAAATTGTACGAATAAAGATCTGACAAAACAAAGTGGTCGTACACTCGTCACATCATGTATGATGCTTAGTTTTATGTTTGGAAGATTTAGAAATTACAGCTGTACAATAGTTATAAAACACGTATATATAAAATGCACTAAATCGTGAGGGGTCCGGAGGAGGGCAAGATTCATGCTTTACCCTCTGTAGTTTCCTCACGATAATGAAATCACTTACTAACACTAATTCGTAATACAGCGCACGTATTTCTATTAATTCAAAGTAAACATTGAGATAATAAAGTCTTTAACAATAACTACCAACCTAGTGAATAACTGCGCGCTAAGCAAATAATAATAATGTACAATAATTCAAAGCACATGCTGTACAGACTAATATCTGGAGAAAAAACATTTTCAATCATTAAAATTTTTCATTAAAAAATCTATCGGCATACTCAACGCTGCAGCATCGACTAACGTATCTTTCCGCTTTTTTCAGGAATTCAATTGGAAGTAAGGATGGGACGAAGCACCAATTTTTGTAAATATTGTGTAATAATGCCTATATTACCGAGATGTGTAACGCCCCGGCTTCTTTTACTTTCCTCCGTCTATTTTCGCTTCTCGGACTTTCGCTCACCCGCAGCGCGACGAAACAAGAGCATGTATACACACAACCATACTTCTCTTTCGTTACCGGATCAGCGAGAAACTGCGTGAAGGACTGCTGGAGAAGAAAACGCCGGGCCGAGATTACCTCGATGCTTTTCACGAGCATCGGCAACGAACATCCCACGGCTTTATTTGAGCAGCGTATACGAGAAATGAAAAATGTTACATGGTCCTTATATGTCTACAAAGGTTACTATAATAGATGACGGCTGATAATTAGTTTTTCTTTGCCGAAGAAAAAGTCATGATGCTAGGAACGCAATTAATTGTGTTTGAATTGTACATTTGCTTTATTATTACTTTTTTCATTTATTTTTATCAATATTATTATTAATAGGTATATAATATTATCAATATTATTATATCATTGCGATTTATTAATAATATTATTATCATGATGATTATTATTGTATGCGATCGACGGGTGAGAGAGACGCGTTTACCGAGATATTCTTTGTTGAAGTATTAAATATAATGTAATATCTAAAGTGTTAGCGTATGAATAAGAGCGAAGGCGCATATGAATAAACAATTGTAAGGTCGACCAAGTTCTACGGCGACAATGACGTTAAAAAAAATATAAACAATTATTGTGTGGTTTCCGTCTCCTCGTTAACCGTTCTATCATTGTACTGTTTAAATATATCTTAATTAGGTAGTTAATTACATCACGTAAACGAGTATATAAGAGAAACGCACTGATACTCTTATGTATAAAAATGATGAGTTTTAATGATTCCGAACTATCATCGTCGTACCCAAAGAGCGAAACGTTCTTCCATGTCATCAATAAACTAGAAACCATACGTGATTCCAAATTTGTTTGTATTTGGTTTTTCGTGTCGTGTTATAGTAATACTTTGCTACGCTGCTTTCAATCTGTTTATCTTACTAGAATTTATTTATTGATTTTTTTTTGTATTTTAAACAAATACGCTTGGTTTATCTGCTAGCTTTGTGCATATAGAGCACTGTTATTACAATAAACATGGCATATTTTGTGATTTTGCAAAATATAGCTTCGAAAGTGGTACATTGTGTTTCTATTAATGATTTAGATTATATATTACGAAAACAAAAAATAAATCATGAAAAGTTTGTGATATTTTAAATGAATAATTTTGTCTTTAAACGCGGAGAAAAGTAGTAGTCCTTGAAAGGAATTCGTAGTTCTATCTAATGATTATTTAATATGATGCATCATTGTTTTCTCAGAGTGCGACGTTAAACAATCACGACGTAAAATTATGTTAATTTAAGCTGAATTGGCTCTGGGAATTCGCAATATTCTTCTTTCGTCGTGTGTATTGTTTTATTTTCTTTTTCAAACAAAAAAAAATCTATACGTATTATAGTAACATTTTTCAAAAATGTTTGTGTGTAGCATGCTAGTGTCATCGTATGTTTGTGTTATTTTCGTTGGCTCGACTAAAGCATTGTAGAAATTCATGACTCGAAAACGATAGTTTTAATTGAAACGGAGTAATTGTATCAATACCTTATTTATTAGAAAAGAAGAACTCCGATTTTAGGACCGATACCTATATCTATGCTTTATAAATAGCTTTGTAAAATATTTAATTCAAATAATTTATTATGTATGCAAATATTTTTAATCTGTTTTGAAATAACAAAAATATCGACATTCGGGAATAAAGGACATCGCTTATGGTCTATGCCTAATAACAAAATGAAAAATCAGTGTACGAAATTGACCTGACTGTGGAGTGCAATTCAAGTATATAATGCGTATATGTATATGGATGCAAATTGCGAGCATTTAAAAAGTGAAACTTTTACGAAGTATATACATATTTATTAAAATTTGATTTTCGTATTCATCATGTATATTTTTTTTTTATTCTATTTTTTATCAACTATTATCTGGTAACATGGAATGATTTTTCGCACCTGCCCGGAGTTACTGTAATAAACAAAAAATGGGTGGAAAAAATATATATATATATAAATGCGAGAAAGAGAGTAACAGTAGCGTCGTTGGGAAAGCGTAAGGTTCCTTAGCAGAAACAAATAGAACGTGGCTGTACGTGGGACTGTACTGTAAATTTTAAATATATAAATATATATACATAAAATATAGCTTAAAACCATGGAGTTATCAGTTAGGTATGACATGTTTTAGCGTACCTAAGAGAAGCAGACACAAACATTTCAATAAGACGATATATATATATATATATATATATATATATATATATATATATATATATCGTCCAACTGTTTTGAAACTGACACTTTTATTATGTAGTCATCATTATCACAAATATTATTTTGATTTCTATTATTAATCATTGTTTTTTTGAGAATTTATATTACAGCCCGCGCAAGGTAAACCGTTTTGTATTATCTACGAAGAATTTATCGTTCCGTTTGTAGAATCGAAAAATTGAGCATGAAATTTTTCAGTTAGTTGATCTGTAAAAGTGTCGATAATATTTTGTATACAGTTATGTTTATTTGTACAAATATGTTACTTTTTTATTATCATTTTCGTAGCTGCTACTCAATTGTGTACCCATTTATATTAGAGAAATTTCGATTTTCTAAGCATGTACAGGTGAAGATGTGAACATATTTTTTGTAAAACTGAGGAAAATTTTCTAATTGAATTCTACATGCATGAAACATTGTCCAATATGATATCAAGACAAATAACAAAATTTTCCTTAGTGATCGGATCGTTTATGTAGAGTAATCACTATGCAACATCGAAGATATGATTATGTAAATAAATAAAAAGCAAAAGTAAATTTAGCTTTCAAAGTATTTAGCATTCTTCATTCCCGTGACGAAAAAATAATTTCCTCACACTGCGATATCGAACTCCTCAATTATTAGAATATATTATGAAAAACTTGTATAAAATGTGTATCTCGAAATTGAAAAAGTATATATACATAATTATCAAAAAGAAAACAAAATCCACTGTAGCCTATTAAATGTGGCATATCCGAAAGAATTATGGACGCGTGATATTAACAGATATATTATAAAAGTAAAATTGTATATCTTTGCTACTCGCAAGTCTTTATTTAGCTATGATTTGCGCATAGAAGAAAGTATAAATAAGATTAATATACGTTGTGAGAGCATTTTTTCCGAGGTATTCGAACATAAAGAGAATAGAATGCATTGCAAATCCTTAAACTTGTAGCTTTACCTGCTATCATCGGATATTTTCGAAGGAACGTCACTTTAATTATTTTAAAATAGAGTACTTTACGATATACGATCAACAATTATCGTAATTTTAGCAAAGACCGTTTATCTTGCCTTTGAAAATACTCGACATTGGAAATAGAATATAATATCTAAAACGGTTTATGAAGCGTATCAGGACAATATTATACTATATCACATACAATAGCGTTAAACTATAAGGCAGAACTGTGACGAGTTATATATATATATATATATATATATATATATATATATATATATATAT
>QLYP01000065.1:553331-692845 GCA_016647725.1 Nasonia giraulti | reverse complement strand
ATATATATATATATATATATATATATATATATATATATATATATATACATGCAAAGTAAAGAAAAAAAAGATGAAATATCGAGCCATGTGTAAGGAAAAATTGAAAGGTATAAAGTATATTGTACACACACACAAATAAAAGATTACACACACACATATATATAAATATATTTATGCGCTTGGCGTATGTGTATGAGTGTGCGCAACATTAAAGAAGCGTATAACGTATGTATTATGGATAAGAATGAGAAAAGACAATGAATAGTGCTTGGAAATTGGAGAAACGATGATAAGAATAAATATAAAATAAAGAAATTTCGCCCGAGTGACCGGCTTCATCACTGTAATGTCCTTTTACCGCGAAAGAGATTAATTAATAAAACAGTTGACGGGAATCGTGTCAGCATGAAATAATACATTTGTATTGATTTTTCCGGACCTACGACGTATCGAAACCCTAGAGCAAAAAAACCGCTGCCAATTCATTGGCACGTAGCTTTCTCGAATTAAATTTATAGGTCCAATAAATAAAATATTGTTTTAATATACAGTATATCTGCCTGCTAATGTATGAGGCGGTTTTTGATACATAATTTAACATATAAGTTTTGGATGGTTCATTGTCCAAAAGATTGCAGGCCCCTCTGTTTTTTTATTATAGAGTAAGAACCCTGCCGTCAATTTTTTTTCACAAAAATTCACGCATGTTTACATGTGTTCCTATAAGGAACCTAACCATCAAAACAACAGGCTATTCATTAGATAGGTCGCTCGCGCAATTTTCGAGAAAACGATTTTTACATTTTAGTTCTTTACTTGAGAACCGCTTGACGAAATCGTTTAAAATTTTAGCAGCTGACAACTTTTTTTAAGAACCAAAACATATAAAATATCTACTTTTTCCCAAAATCTCAAGTGCAATAAGGTCTTTTTACGTCTGGAATCGAGGCACAAAAAACTCATTTTTACAGTTACAATGTATTATTGAGAAAATAAGTGGTCAAATCACTTGAAATTTTAATTGGATATAGTTTGGTATCGACATAATTTTTTTCGTGAGGTTATGAGGATGTTCAGTTTTAGAGATATAAATTTAAAAAAAAAATCACCTTTTTCATTTTATATGCCGAACAAAGCGGTCGATCGGTGTAATAATGGGATGATTGAAAAAAACGCTAGTGTTTTTCAAAAATCAAAAAATGGCAAAAATAATTATTGAGAAAATAAAAAATAACTGTGTTATCCGAATTCAAAATCTAAAAATAGATATGCATGTCAAATTTTATTGATATTGACGGAGTAGTTCTAGAAATGTTACGGTATACACACAAATATCCATACGGACATTTTCTAAAAACATTTTCTTGATTTGAACTTCTAACACAGCAAAAAGTATTTTCTAGAAGTTTTGACGAAACTCAAAATTTTACTATTACAAAGCTTCCTCTAGGAGGAAGCAAAAAAGAAAAATATCAAAACACCTGGAGACAGAATACATTTCGCTCGTCTTCCATGTAAATCAAAGGTTTTTATAATCAACGACGCATATATTACAGCCTCTTCTTCGTTATCCCATCAAAGCCGTAAAGCCAACCTCTCCTATCTCTTCCCTTCGAACAAATGAATGGAAATTCCTCTCAGCCATTAACCATTCCTATGTATGTACATCAGCTCACGGCTGCAGCAGTATCGCAAGTACAGCTTGTCCCTCCGAGCGTAACTCTCGTCTCCTAATTACGTCTTAATTACTCCACTCGGTGCATTAGAATCGCGGCGGTGGCGGCGGCGGCTCTTTCCGAGAAGAAAATCCCTCGCGAGCGATTATGCATCACGAGCGCTCGGCTGCCGCATTCTCAATTGCATATCGATTGCGCGGGGGGTCGGAGGTCGAGCGAACCAGCGGCAGTATACAGGAAAAACAAATATGCAATTATGCGCCGGTGAAGATGGTCTGTTGCTGGAGTTGCAGGAGATATGCCAAGAACAGTGAATGCGAAAGGGCAAGAATACAGAAACGAAGATCTTGGCTGAAATTATCATCGACCTAAGAGACAAGGACAGAGGGGAAAAGATCGTCGAGCCTATATCCTCCACTGTCACCACGCGGCGGAGCGACTTTCTAGACGGCGGCGGCGCTGTCATAAATACGTTTCACCTTTCCCTAGAAGAGCATGCGAGCTGATCCTCTTCGCTGTGCATACTCCTACACACGGGGCTTTCCCGTTATATATGTGCGTCCTCGCCGAATGATTAGCGGTTTGACCATAGCGACCTTTCGTACTTACTCCGCGTACGTATAACTCGGCCGCAGGATTACCTTGTGTAGGCTTGTTAAACGTGGACTTTTGGCCAGAGGTGGGCTCGTGGTATGCTACGCTTAATTGTCTTCCTGCCGTTTGGGGTTTACCTCTTGTTATAGTCTCGCTGACTTTTGGCGCTGCTTGCTTGCCGTGCAGTCGTTTATCCCATCTTGATAGTCCGTTTAGAATTCAAAATCGCATAAATTATGACGATTTTCCGTATAGTTTGCACATAAAATAGGTGCGAAATCGGCCGTTATCCTTGAGCATTATAGTTCCAGTGTTTTTTCGCCTCACGGCAATATGACACACAATACGACGGCTCTGACGCCGATAAGACACACGGCTGCGTCGTCATCAATCATCGATTTCGAATCGGAAATTCCGAGCGCCTAAATCAGAGAGAAGCCTCGCGCTCTCGAGTTGAATGTCGCTCACGCGCGCGCATCAGAAGTACACTTCGAGCGAAATGGGACGATCTTGACAATTGAATTTGTGTCGATTTTTTCAGGGTCGACTGGTCGACTTCACGATCCACTTGTACCCGTCTCTACACGTCGTTAAGTTTGATTAATGCTGCCGACTGATTGATCGGAGTTTCGGCGAGCGCGTTTAATGAGGCGCAAGTAGATACCGGCCGGGCATGGCCAGACGCACCGATCGTTCGACGGCTCGATCGCTTATTAACTCGAGAAGGCGTTCCTGAAAAATCCGAACTAACCTGCCTCGGCACATCTCGATCGTCATCGCGCGAGATTCGCCTCGTTCCCGTGTGCGAGATGCCCGCGCATCAAGGTGAGAGTATCCTCGCGCGCGACGGGTATTTTTGCGCGCGGGACGATTCGATCTCGTGCTCGGTGTGCTCTCAGTTGCTTAGCGGCGCGGTGCTCTCCGTGACATTCTCGCCGGCGGCGGGGGCAAGCCCGGCTTGCTGCGCGCATAGTGAAAGCATGACCCCGCGAGACCCCGATGCGCCGTGCGGAGAGTAAGAGCGCCGGAGAAGAGAGAAGACGCTCACGGCCTTCGTCGTACAGAGCGCGGAAATCGGCTCTATTGTTATTGCCGGGATCGCGCGCGGCTCGCTGAGCAAACAACGCGAGCCAGAGCTCCTCGGGGGTAGGTATATGCGCGGATGGCATTACCTCGATATAAGCGTCGTGGGGTGGAGATGTTTCCCGACTTTTTCTCCTTACCGCGTGCGGATTTTTGAGCGACGCTGGAAAGTTCTATGCAAATCCATTCGTCTTTTACGCAATTCATTGCACACACACACAGACGCGCGCGCGTGCTAATGATTTAACGACGCTCGGCAATGGTTTGGAAGCGCGAATTATTTACAATTTAGCCGGAAGATTCTTCATCCTACGCTTTGCATACGATTAAGAGAGAATGATCGCGCGGGGCGTCTGGAAAAATTCACTTTCTACCATTCCGTGGCGATGATTTCGATGCCGCGGCCATAGCCCTATATCGAAACTTTCGCTCCACACAGCGACATCGCAATCTTCGCGGCCGTTGTGCATATAGAAAGCAAAGAAAAACAACGGCTGCCGGCGAGGCGCAACTGGCAATTTCGCGGAGATGGATAAAAATATCGGGAATTTCTCTGATGGCGCGACTCTGAAAATAATGTATCATATTTCGCGCGCGGAGTCGACGGACGCAAAAAGAAGGGATGTAAACTAAGCGCGGCTGTAATAACCCCGTTCGAATTTCCCGTTATACGGAGTCCTCTTCTTCTTCTTCTACTTTTAAGTCACGTTTCGTTCCGCGTTGATGGCTGGACAAATTCTCGGTGTGAAAGCGTGTAGTCTAGTAGTATCTTTAGAAAAACGTCGGCAAATACATTATAAATCGTATACAATATTACCATTCGAAAATTCGCGAATACTCCGATAATTCGATGCACGTGCTTTGACGCGCTAGTCGCCTCCTCGCGGGTATATGCTATTATATATATATATATATATATATATATATATATATATAGGTATATTAAGAAGAGCCTCTTGGAATCTTTCGCACGGCCGTGATGAATATTGGCGCCGCGGAAACGCTCTCATAGGAGAGCCGCTGAGAGAAGGTGGAACGAAAGAGGAGATGGCAGTCACGAAGCCTCGCGGTCGCGCACTTCCGCCTCAGCTTTTCTATTACTTTTACCATTATCGTCATTGTTATTATTGCATGTAATGTTAATCGCTCTGTATAGGTTGCGCGCGCGCGTAGTTGCAAACGGAGATTGGCAAAGGTCGGAGTAGTAAACGAGGCGAATAGTTAGTCTAGATTTTGCTCTATATATATTAGCCATTCGAAGGAGCCGTCGTCCGCCATTGTTTCTTCCACACAATCTTGGCACATCCACTCCATTCCTTTCTTCGAATAATCAGCTGAGACATCTGCGATAGGTATTTGCGTTACATAAAACAAATTTGGCCCGATCGTCAGACTCGTAATTCAAAATTGCCACGAGTCTAATTATTTAATTAACGTTATGTCAAAATAACTCCGCGTTATCATTTTAATTGAAGAACTCGCGCGCGTGCGAGCATCTGCTGCTTTCGGGAGGATGCGTTACGCGCGCAAAGCTCGACATTGTTTTGCATAGGTGCCCGCGCGCAAATAGAATTAGAAGGCGCATGAAATTGCTCGTTCCTGGAGGTATCCCTCTGTGTATTACGTTTGACGAGAAAATTAGCTGGAAGCTTCCTTCTCTCGAGTCGAGAGCTTAGAGCCAGACTGTCAAAACTCGGAGCGCTTGCGGCATGCAATTTTATGCAGATTTCATCGCATTACACGCGCGCAAGTATATGTATACGTAAAGAATTCGTTTCTCTCAATTACGGCGGCCAAAGTAAACAATGGGCGCGCGAATTTCCCACACTTTTCGAAAGGCTCGTTCAGAAAAAAGAGTATCATACCCGAAATCTCTCTTTCTCTATGTCTGCGCGCGCGTTTCATATCCAGATCTAATACGCGCGGGCCGTCTCTAAAAGCCGAATAATGAAAGCCGCGCGCGTGAAATTCATTATGCATGCGCTTCGAGCCGAATCCGAGTCATTAAGGATACAGTGATTAATGCGAATTAAAAACGGAAGTTCTCTTTCTATTTCAGCGCAGACGGGCGATGGCACTTCACCTTCTCTGTTTTTCCCCGCGCGCGCTCGAGTTATTAAAAACGCATTAAAAGCCGTGAGCTTGTGCTTTCGTTCGGCGCGCTCCTTTGTCTTCTCCGCGAAGCTATGCGGACTTCCCGTTTGATTCTTCTTCTTCTATTTTTTTTTGCCGAAGTCACGACGAGCCTATGTACGGTTGGCGCAATAAATTTCAGTGAATCTTCAGAATATGAGATCGTAAATTCTGGAAGCCCGCGGCGCACTATGGGATATTTCGACTTTTCCTGTTTCAAAATCAAATAAGTCCGAATCCAGTCGGTCGATTAACATGAAATTTTTGGAAGATGATGTTCGAACTGTCAAAAAACACAGAAAAATGACCAGAAATGTTGATGTTTACTGTATGGTCCAGGATAACTCGTTAAAGTTGACGGTTTTCGCCAAAAAATCACAAAATTCACTGTAGATCAATGGAATTTTTTTTTTATTTAATGTTTTTAAACGATATTTCTATGTATTTTTTCCCGCTGAATTCAAATCTGCCGCTTAAAATTTTGTAGCATTTTTTTTTCATCCAGAAAATCGGGAAAAACGTGTAGAATCGCCAAAATTTTGTCTTTTATGACTCCGTAGGATTTGTTCTCATTCTATACAGTTATAAAACTCTGCCATTTTATGTTTTTTACAATGCTGATGGTAAATATATGTTTGATTACATAAACTGTATAATAAATACGTCATACCACCCACATTTACGCATGAGCCTTTTTGCGCCTTTCAAACCAGAGTTCGCACTCTTTGTCAAACCATGGTTTGCTCTTTGGCTTTTTCTTTTTACCTAGCACTTTGTTCGCGGCCTCTTTTACCGTTCTTTCGATAGCCCCCCATAGACTGTTTGGGTCGTCATCTACCTCCGTCGGTGCATCTGTGTCCTCGAGAACCTGAAACCAGTTACTTATTTCTACTTGATACTGAATTCGCTCTACCCCGTTTCGTAGCTTTTCAATGTCGAAGGTTTCTACTTTGTTCGCCCGTTTACTATTTTGCCCGGCTACTAATTTGGCTCTTAATTTGGCCTTAACTACTAGAAAATGATCCGAGTCGCAATCCGCCCCTCTATAGGTTCTTACGTCAAGTACATTTGTGTGGCGCCTCTTATCGATAAGGAAGTGATCGATTTGATTTTGCGTGGCTCCGTCCGGCGATATCCACGTTGCTTTGTGTATATCCTTGTGCTTAAAGCACGTAGTTTTTACTATAAGATCTTTTGCCGCCGCGGAATTTATGACTCTAATACCGTTATCGTTGCTGGTTTCGTGCAGACTTTCCTTGCCTATAGTGGGCCTAAACATTTCCTCTTTCCCTATTTTAGCGTTGAAATCCCCCACTACTATTTTGGTGTCGTAAGACGCGAATTGGTCGATTAATTGTTCTAAAGCTTCGTAATAAAGATCCTTTACCTCTTCCTCTTTGTCCTCCGTAGGACAATGTGCGTTAATAACCACGTAATTGTACCACGCTCCTTCGATTATGATATACGAGGGTCTGTCGTTCACGAATTTGAAACTATTAACAGCGTGTATAATTCTTTTGCTAACCAGAAATCCGGTACCTAAGGAGTGTCCGCTCGCGCCCCCGAATATAAAGGTGAAGTTATCTTTTTCTAAAATCCCGCTATCTTGCCACTGAGTTTCTTGTATTGCTACTAAATCTAATTCGCGCTCGCCAGCTTCTTTTAAGATTTCCTGGTACGCGCCTGCTCTGTATAAACTGCGCACATTCCACGTTCCCACCTTTAAGTCCCTATTAGTTTTGGTTTGGTTTTGTTTTCTTTTTTTTTGAGCCATGATAATAAGTTAAACCCGCGCGTTTTGGATCCTGCTCCGATCGCAGGTGAGTCAACCGTTCTAGAGGTGATAACCCCCATACCTCTCTAGAACTAAGTATGAGAGCTTTCCGACTTTGATGAGGACGGAGTCAACTCATCGTCGGACATACTACGGAATCATTCTCGTATCCTAACGCCCCCCTGCAAGGCAGCGCGCCTTCGCTGGCTTCGTTACCGCGTAAGACCAGGTGGCGAATCATTCTACACATCCCCTTTCGGAGCAGTTGTCATCGCTCCCGCATCCTCCACGACAGTAGGATTTTTGTAATGTGTGCTAAAAGAGATAGATTATAGACATAGTGAGGTGGAAAGAGAAAGTTAAAATAGGAAATATTGTTGAGTGTTCGTTGTTGTGGTGGTGCTTGCCAGTGTGGGCTCATCACACCCACGCCCGGGCCTATCGGCTGTCCGCGGCTGCTTATTCGATTTATTCGCAGTTAACCTCCTTTTCAGGGGCCGTTCCTCTATCCGCAACCTGAGGACGCGCTGTGTAGTATCAGAGGTACAATATGGGACGAAAAAGGAAGAATAATAGGAATTCTAACGTAAAAAGAAGGCCAAAAAAAGGCGGTCGACTTAGCATTAACAGTGGTCGAAAAAGAAGTACGTTGAAAAATGCATCAGAATCAACTTTGCGTAGACGAGCTCATAATCTGCTCAGTGATCCAAACTGTAATGAGACAGTAATATCCATCGCAAAAAATATGATCAACTTGAAAAGTAACAACAGACAGGATGAACAAAATGAAATAAATGATCCTCGAGAAAGGCATACGCCCAGTTCGGCCTTAGCTTTCTTAATTACAAACGAGTACACAAGACGGCAATATGAAGCAATAATTGCTGATACAAAAGCATTAGGCTGCGATATTTATCCGTGTTATACCATTGTCATGAAAGAAAAGAAAAACTGTTATCCACGTAAATATAAAATAATAAATGATATCGAGGTCTGCGTTAGTTTACAAGACCTACTCAATATTACTAGTGAGCGATTGTGCAAAGCAATAATACACGACTGGCCTGATGAAACATATCGTAACATGCAGATGCGTGTATCAATAGAATTTGATAGTTCTTCGTGTCATAAAAATCCTCAGCAAAAGTTCAAAAATGTAGAGTATGAAAATAAAAACGCTCAAGTATCACTCTTTGTTACTTTTATTGGAGTGATTCAACTTTTTTCACTCAACAAATAGTAAGTGCAATTGGATAAACCCAACTCCCATGAGTATAAGATTTTTTAGACCTGTGAGACTTTGTTATGAGAAAGAAACCCCTGAAAATACAAAAAAAGAGTACGCACGATTACTTACAGAAATAAAGTTTCTTTCTTCGTATACCTTTACCTTGGCAAAAGGAAAATCAGTACGTCTTCAATATGAAGTTTTCCCTACTTTATTCGACGGCAAAGGTTTGAATACGATTACTGACAATCCGTCTTCGTCAAGATGCCCATGTTGTAATCTCACAACGACTGCATTTGATGACGTAAAAAATAAATTTACACCAAAGGAAAATTCATTAAATTATGGATTAGGTATTCTACATTGTGAGATTAAAGCCTTTGAACACTTAATGAATATAAGTTACCGCAAACCTTTCAAGCACTGGGAGAGAACTGACAAAGATAAAGGTGCGAACTATTTTAACAATATATGATTACTTATTCATTTGTCCAAGAAAAAAGAAATTATTTTACAATTTCAAGTAATTATTATAGTTAATTATTTTACCTTAAATGTTCTAAATTTTCTACTTTACAGTTTTAATATGGTCTTTATGCACTTTTTAAATCTGTATTTTGATAACAATATTTTATTTTGTTAGCTATGTTAGATTTTATTTACGCTTATAATTATATGTAAGAATTAATGGTATATTTTAAAATAAAAAAAATTATAGAAATTATTAATTACAAATTAATTACTTTAAGTAATTTTAATAAATAAATATTAAAACAAATAATAATTATAATATACTAAAAGAATCGAACTCAAGCATGTACTTGATTTAATTACAGAATGTAATATAAATTTGTAAGATAAATAATTGTTAATTTAAGTAGGTTATTTACTACAAAATATTTTAATTTTTTAGATAAATACAAAGACAGGGAAAATGTTGTCAAAGAAAAATTGTATGTAAAATTTCATATTAGAGCAGATCAACTTCTCCAAGGTACAGGGACAACCAATACAGGCAATCTAGCTCGCATATGTTTCAGAGAACCATTTACTATTGCGGAAGCACTAGAACTTGACAAACAGTTGGTTACAAACATAGCAATAGTTCTCGCAGCATTTAAATGCAAAAAAAGACTAAATTTAGAGAAAATGGAAACATTTTCTGTGGATACGTATAAATTATATTATACGCTATACCCGTGGGCAAAAATGAACCCAACTACACACAAACTTTTGGTACGCGGGTGTCAGATCGCTAGAAATTTCCCTCTTCCTATGGCATATTTTGCAGAAGATGGGCTAGAATCATGGCACAAGTACTATAGGTCAAACACACAAGATCATTGTCGTCAAAATTCTCGAATAAATCGTATTACAGATTTATACAACAGAGCGATTGAAATGAGTGATCCTTTAATATCCTTCATAGGAATAAAAAAGAGAATAGCTGTTTTGCGCAAACATAAAATTTCAGCTGAAGTTAAGAATTACATAAAGAAAAAGTGAGTATTGGAAATAAAAATGTGTTACTTGTCTCCTTTATTTTAAAATTGATATAATGTCTTCTTGAGTCAAGATTTAATGAAGTAGAAATTGACGACGAATGCAGTGATTCTAAAAAGGACGAGACTGAAATGATCACAAATGATGAATTTGAATCACAAAATATTTAGTATATATAATAGCATAATAGTTCAATTTATTGTATTATATTTGTAATTAAACTATTCGTAACATTTCTACGAATACAATTACTTAATCTCTTACCTTAATCTCATATTTTATCTATTTTATTACTAATCCGAAGACGAAATTAACTATGAATATTTACGTGCATAAGTGCATATTTTTTAAATATATTAGGGGGGATGTGCCCAGTATACATAATGCCTAGTATGGATAATTTTATGTTTCCAGCTTCCAATAACAGATAGAGCTATTTTAGGTCGGTTTTTTCGTACGTATTTGTGGTCACGCATTTTGTGTTAATCACAGAAAAAATTATAAAGAAAATAAGTAAATATGCATTTCAAAAGGGTGAAAAGTTATTTTTAGAGGATTGAAAATTGCACTTTTTAATACTGATGTCGCGAATTAACTATTCATGGGACATCGAATCGGGACAATTCCTAATCATAGAGCGCTATGTAAGGAACAAATTCACTTGAAAATTTTTCATTTTTGTGGAGGGTAAGTAAATAGGTACAGCCGAAATTGTTAAAATTATCCATACTGGGAGCATGTTTTCGAGATTTCGTAGATTTCCTTGTAGAAATTTGACTAGAGTACACGTAGAAATTTCGAATTCGAATATTCATCGCGTTGTTTAAAAGTTATGCCCAAAATAGCTAAGGGTATCCGTACTGGACACACTTCCCCTATATATATATATATATATATATATATATATATATATATATATATATATATTATATGCATAGATATAAATATATATACACACAACATTTAGGTACATAATACTACATACGGATGTGTGTGAGCGCGCGCGCGCATATGTATATATATGTATATATGTATATATATATATATATATATATATATATATATATGCATACACGAACATCAGAATCGCGATGTATACAATCTCAAAACACTGCAAATAAAGAGTTGTTTCCTTTTTTGCACTAAAACACGCGCGCTCATGCGTAAATGTGGGTGGTATGACGTATTTATTATACAGTTTATGTAATCAAACATATATTTACCATCAGCATTGTAAAAAACATAAAATGACAGAGTTTTATAACTGTATAGAATGAGAACAAATCCTACGGAGACATAAAAGACAAAATTTTGGCGATTCTACACGTTTTTCCCGATTTTCTGGATGAAAAAAAATGCTACAAAATTTTAAGCGGCAGATTTGAATTCAGCGGGAAAAAATACATAGAAATATCGTTTAAAAACATTAAATAAAAATTCCATTGATCTACAGTGAATTTTGTGATTTTTTGGCGAAAACCGTCAACTTTAACGAGTTATCCTGGACCATACAGTAAACATCAACATTTCTGGTCATTTTTCTGTGTTTTTTGACAGTTCGAACATCATCTTTCAAAAATTTCATGTTAATCGACCGACTGGATTCGGACTTATTTGATTTTGAAACAGGAAAAGTCGAAATATCCCATAGTGCGGCGTGCCGGCGGTATATCGCGTGTACGTATAGGTATATCAGAGGCGCAGCCCAGGGATTTACACAAGACTTTATATCAAGTCTGACTGCACTACGCGGGCTATATACGTATACACACATACGGACGGAGGAGTCTCGTGGAAATTGAAATTTTCGGGCTCGGAACGTTGCAAGGTTCTATACGCACAATGGCTCGAAGCTTTGTCTGATTTGAATATATTTGAAGGATTTGATATTGAGGAATTCAGCGCACGCACTTATATCAGAGTGTGCATGTCGTAATTCGGATGGTATTCGCTTTTTGCCATTTTCGTCATTACATCAATGAGTAGCACGAACCCACCCGTGCACTCAGAGTGTGATAGGATTTTTTTGTATTTTTTCGAAATCCGATGCTTAGATTACGTATACATATAGGTACATTTCGGATATAGTATAGGTAGAGCGAACTGTTTTGCAGCGTTTATAATCTAACTAAGCAGAAAGATATATTACTTGTAACAAGAATTCTGCAATTAATTAAAAGGAATAAACTGATTTATATGGAATAATAGCCTCAACGTTGTACATTCTCCGAGAACAAATATTGTAAATTAAAAAAAAAGCAACATATTTTTTAAACTCTTTTAATATTATTGAATCTTTATTATATTGCACGTGCTTCGCAGAGGGTACGGACAAGCGATTTTTTTCAAACGAAACAGCAGAACACTCGTTCTGGTCTAACTCTCCGAAGTTGCAGCTCTTCATATAAGCTTCAATTTTGATAGTTGACTATATTATTATTATATGTTGACTATATACTATACTTTAGGAATTTTAGATATTTTCTAGAGCAAAAAAAAAAAATAATAAAATCACAAATCTTCGTAATAACTTTCAGAAATTTTCCAAATTAATAACAGAAGAGTGTGGCATTAGGTTTTTTCTATATGTGCCATCTGTAACAATACCAAAATTGCCTTTTATCAGGCTTGCTAGAGCCACTCATGCTATAAAGGCGCAGAATAACGTTGTATATAGCTACAAAAAACAATAGTTCATTCAAATGTATTTGCTTAGAAATTGTGCTTTATTTATAAAAATAGAATAATTTTTTACACAAATCTATAGACATTTTACCTTTAAACGAAACTCATGTTACGTGTAGAAAGTCCCATTGGTCAATGGGACTAATGTGCAAAGTTACATCAAGGATCGACAATCAAACAAGCCATACGCACACATGTCGAAAAAAGGCATAGCACATAGGTAGATATCCTCGGTCGGCTCCTCGTTTAAATCAAGCCGCGCAACTCTCATCAGCAAATAATCGCTTGCGAAATCGAGGGACGCACATGATGTACGAGCCGCGAAATTGCGCAGCGCGTGTGTGTTTAGTCGCTTTTTGGCGCGATTTTTTTCCTCCCAAGTATATAGAGAAGCCGATACAATGGCCATTATCCACGACCTTCTCTCCTATTGGATTTCGCGGGAGAAAGCGTACGGAGCATCGGAGTCTGAAAAGTGCTATCCTCTGGACCACTCGAAACGCAGGCTTAATTAATAACCCGACGGCGGCAGCGGCGAATGTCGAAACGCCGCTAATCGCGTTAGAGGATACGCGAAATTGCTCGAGAGCTTATAATAGTGCGCGGTACTTCCTCGCGTTTTACGTCCCGGCCGCGATTAAACCACTTTTCTATGGATCGCTCTTTAAACCTTTATGTAAGTGTCGCTGCTGGAACGGTATGGGCCATTACATTTTACCGATGCGAATCGAGTCCTTTTTTCCCTCTCCCGATCGGGCAATGATGAGCCCCATTGAATTCAATACGATGCTAATATGTATTCCTGTATAGCTGCTTTGCGCGAAAACTACATTCTTACGGGACGCGGGCCCGGTTAATAACAAAGCGGCGAATTCCATTACACCGAGAGCCGAGATAAAAAAGCCTCCGCTCATCACTCTCGTAGACAACAACAGCAGCGGCACTTTTCGTCTCGCCTAACTCTTTCACTTTCAGCCAGACGAGATTGGCCAATAACCCGGAAAGTAAGTATACATCCGCGCCGAAGGCTGTAATATTTAATTGGACGCAACGTCGTGGCATCTATAGCTCTGCAGCCCTCGGTTACTCTATAGCCGTCGGAGAGAAGAAGGCGACAAGCGAAGATGCAGCAGCAGCAGCAGCAGCAGCAGCGACACAACAGTCGTCGGCGTGTAATGAAAACGAGCGTCTGCGGGGCCTAATGAAGTAGGAAGCGCGAGCGCGCGCCGGTAAAAGCGAATTTACGCGCTCTTTGATTAAGCGCCTCGCTGCGCGCGCGGATTTCAATTTTGCGCTCTGCGGTGCACCGCGATGCCTGTCGATTATTTTTACTTTGTGATCATCGTCGTTGTTACTGTGAGGATGGTTGCTTATACACGAGGAAATTGAGGGGACGAGCGCACGCGCGTTAGTCGAAAATCGCGGCCTTCCGAAAAATCCGGGCGAAAGTATCGCACACATACACGCCGGCGTGGGAGTCGGCTTTAATTGAAACCATTGTCTCTCCTCTGTACATATAATACATACATACACGAGGCCCCGCTCTGCCGGAAGGATGCGCGCCGCGGAGAAGGGATTACGTGACAGTCGCAGTTCGCCATTGTTGCGAGCCGATTCTCACTCGGTCGATCTGTCCAGTGATCGGCTTCGATTGTCTGTGTGTATAAATCGGAGCTGTCGCGAGAGATGAGGACGGCTCCATCGAGAGGTTCTCACGGCGATGCCTCGGAATTTTCGAGTTATTTTATTTTACGTAACGACTTGAGCCCTATACGATTATTGAAAATTCCCAATCCCATCGCCCGTCGTCGCCGTATATCTGCGCGGAAAAAGCTCTCTCAGCGATTTCTCTCGCGTGCGTCCGGAAGATGTAAGTCGCGAGGCCCACGTGTGCAGCGCCGTGTACCCTTATGCGAGAGCGCGCGCACTTCCTCCACGCCTTCCTCCGCGCGAGGCCCATTGTCGCTGCAGTCACGAGCACATCCTCCCGATACTTTTCCGCCGCCGGGGTACATACCTTCGTTTCCTAGATCCTTTTACTTTCCTGTGTGTGTCGTGTGTACGTGCGCGCGCGGGCGAGTTATCCGGCGGAGCTGTGTACAAGCCATAGTGCACCGAGTAGGCTGGGGCTGGCTGTGGAACCCTGGCTGATTTATGGCCCTGCCCGGGGATTTTAACGACCGTCGCTGGACTCTTTTTCGCTCATCGAGAGCTGCATCTTCTTTGCTTCGGCCGATTCGACGCCGAGTGATGCGCCGCCGTCGATGCTCGTTCGTGACCCGGGAAATCTATTACGCGGAGGTCGTACAGATCGCGCGAAGCTATCTCGTTGTTATTACACGCGCTGCAGGATTTTTCGAGAGATGAATCGTGCGAGACATGCAGTGCCAGTATACACCAATCGGCCGCGAATCCTCTCGAGCTTTCCCCGAATTTTTCGCGCAGCCGCGGCGTCCCTCCTCCCAGCCGTAAATCAGCGCAAACCGTAAACAACGGCAGCAGCGGCGGCGCACGTGGCAAGAAAGCCTTCCTTATACTTCCCATCGCTCGTAATAGAGCTTGTCGGTGCAAAGGACGCGCGTGCAGCGTTAACTCTCGTTTTCATTGAGCGCGCCACAGAGCGCGGGCTTTCGTTTTTCCCGCGCGATGAGCAGCTGACCTCGCGGCCTTTCCGCGTTCGAAAGAGGACGCGCGCGTGTGTGTTCGTAAGCTGTGGAATTATTCCGTAGGATAATCGCGATGGGTGGAGCCTCAACGAGCCATACCACTGTTTACCGGCCACGAAGGGACGGCAGTACGATTCTTACAGCCACTCGTGTACTAGTGCCCCGACGACGCAACGCGCGTGATATAATTTCAACGTGGCGTAAAATCAATCCCAGCGTGTTACGGCCACTCGTCCCTTTGTTGCAGCAGCCGATCGAAGACAGCCAGACAATCTCGTAAAACCCGAAACATCAGTGGCCCGCTACATCCTATACTATATCCTAGAAAGCGGTGCGCCAGGAGAGCCAATTAAAAAATCAACACGCGCGCACATGATGTGTAACAGAGCTGCGCTCCCACGCTTTTTCCAAAACCTGAAAACCATATACATACGTACACACACAAACACATATCACAATGAGCTTCGCTCTCTCGGGTGAAAACGTCCGCGCAAAGCGCGATCCCGCAGCGATAGTGTATGTCCCGCCGCCGCGCGAATCTCATAGAGCTGTGTGTAAGAGAAGAAGAGTTGAACGAGGTAGAAACGCGGTAGCGAGCGGCGCTTCTTTTCTCGTGTCCCGCCCACGCGCCGCTACCGCAGAAATGCCCAAAGAGACAGCGCTCGCGCGTTGCGTAAATTTTCCGCGTATTTCTCCTCGTCTATAATCGACGAGACGACGCGCGCGGCCGCTGATAGACATCGCTTTGTCTGCTTTTGGATATTATTCGCGGACGTTTATGGGATTAATGCGTGTACGCGTACACGCGATTGTGCAACGCGAGCTATCGCGTTATCTCGCCGTCATCGCAGCGGCTTAATTGTTCCGCGGCGTGTGCGTGTCGTGAAAAATTATTGCTTTTCTATCCGCTGCTTTGCTTTGTTTTCTCCTCCACGCGCGCGTGAGGACAAACAAATTGTCGGCTAACAAGGACCGAGGCTGACGTGCTGCTTTTGAAACTTTTGCCCGGAGAGAGAGAGAGAGAGAGAGAGAGAGAGAGAGAGAGAGAGAGAGAGAATGGGCTCATCGCCGCGCGCTGAGATAAATTCATCTGATATCGTAAATATATTCTCTCCAATATAGGTACGTGCGCGCGGTCACAGCTAAATCACCCAGTGTATAATGAACGGCGTTTAGAGGAAGAAAAAGTTGCGCGGAGAAACGCATCATAATAATTGCACGCGGGCCGAAACCAATGTCACGATTCGGATAGCCACGCCTGCGCTGCTGCGGCACTGGAGGAGAAAACGGCTCTTTCCTCCGCGCACATAAACACATCGGCCATCAATCAACTCATCGTCCGCCAAAATCTGCATTCGTCACGTCCTTGCCTTCTAGCGCGCAGTCGCATTCAAGGCTCCGAAAAAGTCGAAATTCCCACATAAATGCCGCGTCTAATGGCCCTCGTAAACAGCCCAGAGACGTTCATGCATATACGCGTAAATTTCCCTTCCGTTGACGCGGGCTTTTCACCCGAAGCGTGTAACTACAGCCTCTCGCGGATATGATTTACGTCACGCCCCCTCCGATGGGGCTCTTTTCGTCGTGAAAAAATGCCAGTTACCACTCGCTACTCGATTACAAGCGCAGCGCGAATATCACGCAACCGAGAGGAATGCAGGTCTCGGCGCACGTGTAATTAGGCCGCGCTACGCTGCTCTCGAATCAGCGCGGATCGGCTACTGCCCCTACTGCGTGTAATCGCTGCTCTAGCCGAAAGACTCTTCTCCCAAATGGACTTTCACGAAAATTCGACGCGGCAACTTTCGCCGCTGCGATGCGGCGGTGAGTATTATCGAAAGCTCTCCTCTCGTCGCTATGCATATCCGCATCCTCCTTCGGATTCGACTTTTTTTTCATCGGTCCTCCGCGATAATGTCGGGCTTCATCGCGAGAAAGCAAATCGGAGTGTAACAGTAGTCTGATGGATGTGCAGATGCATTGGCAGAGGAGGAAACGCGCGGAGAACGATTCGATGATTGGAGCGTTCGTGACTGGAGGGCTCTTTGTCTTTTTGTGTTCGTCGGCGTGAAATGATATTTCGTTTTTTTTCTTCTTTCATCTCCAGAAGAGCTGAATTGAATATGGATCCTCACGAGTGTATTACTTCACGCGAGTGATTATTGCTACTTTTTTTGGGTCAGGTGAAAATATACAAAATTTTTACAACCATACACGTTCCCAGAGCTTATTAGTTTCTGATCGCATATCTACAAATAAATCGGGACGATTACAGCGTGGCGAAATCCGAGTTCGCCGAACGCAGTCTTCCCTCTTGATGAAAAAATACACACTCTCGAGTCTACTCTAGCGTAGTGTGTGCGATCCAGCGGCGATGACTACTTTCTTCAGGAGAGAAAGAAGCCTCTCGTAATTAGCCGCCGGGAATATATCGCGCAACGTTGCGCAATAACCCTCTCTCGCACGCGCGTAGTACACAGAATTTGTCAATACGGTTCCCTTTTCCACCAGCTGTCGAATCGGAAACTGCCCGGACACTTCTCGCGCGTTGATTGAATTTTTGCGATGCTCTTTTTGTTAATAAGCGGCGGGGCTCGTAGTAGCTCGATTTTACTACGGGTAGTTTTCAATTTCGAGCTCGACGAGGACGGGCGGCTGTGCGCAGCGAGCGACATGATTGAGATTCGGGAAACTGTCAGCCGCAAAACAGTTTGATGATCGCTAAACATCTTTTCCACGGCGTTTTACAGTTACGTAAAACAATCCTATCCCCGATTTAAGTATACATATAGGCGCGACTTTCGCTTTGTGTTTAGGCACCTTTCGAACGTTGTTTTGCGCCCGGGAGGTCCTTAGATGATTTTGCTTTTTTTTAAGACTCACAATGCTACTACTGTTACTTCGTGGCGGAGAACAGTCATTCGGGATGATCGATACCGCGCAGCCGGAAGCCAAATTAATTATTGGCTCTTGGGGCCGGTAGGCAAATTGATGGTTTTACTGTATCCAAAAGGTGAAACGCGCGGTGTGATACGCTAAAAAAATCGATGCCGATTAGCTGGGACATGGCTTTCTTCAAAAGTTTAGGTTTCTATTTGTGCAAAATCATTGTTTAAATATACGTGATCTGCAAATTGCAAATGCACACTACGTTAAAAAAACCAGATGCACCAGACCAAGTTTTGCTTCCTCCTAGAGGAAGCTTTGTAATGGTAACATTTTTAGTTTCGTCAAAACTTCTAGAAAATACTTTTTAATGTGTTAGAAGTTCAAATCAAGTGTTTTTAGAAAATGTCCGTATGGATTCTGTGTGTGTGTGCGTGTGTGCGCGTGTATGCGTGTGTGCGTGCGTGTATGTGTGTGTGTACGTTTACCGTAATATTTCTGAAACTACTTCGTCAATATCAATAACATTTGACATGCATATCTATTTTTGGATTATAAATTCGGAAAACAATTATTCTTTATTTTCTCAACTATTTTTTTTTCATAGTCAATTTTTGATTTTTGAAAAACACTATTTTGCGTTTTTTTCAATCATCCCATTGTTACAAACAATAGGGAACAGACATGGTTCTGCTATATACATATAAATACTTATATACAGTAGAAAATAGCATAAGAATACGTTATGCATCAATTTTTTGCTGATTTAATACCTCTAGGCCCTAATATGATTAATTAAAAATTCTTATGTTTGAGTAGTTTTTAAAACGGCAGCTCTCCAATATGGTGGCTCAAAGGATAAAGACCTAACCTAACATACGGGCTTTTGAGTACATAAATTCAGTCATCATGAATCTATTTTGATTTTGAAGCATTATCTCTCATGTCTATGATTTTAAAGAAAACAATAAGGTTATTTTATGTATTAAAATTTACAAGCGTTTATACATCCATATATATTTTCATCCTTTGCGCCGCCATATTGATCACGTGAGCTCTCAATCGTTTAAACGTATCATTAGGAAACCGAATTTTCAAAACAATATTACTTAACAAATATTGCAGTAAAAATCGTGACTCTTGTACTTTTGTGTAAGATTTATCCTTAACTTTATTTTAAAAAAGGTTTTAAAAATCATGTCTGTTCCCTATTCAGCTATAATGCATTTGAAAGAGAATAAAATTACCTACTTTTCCTCGTTTAGGGCTCGGATCGACCGATGAAAAAAAAAATGAAAAAGGGGATCTTTTTTTTACATTCATATCTCTGAAACTAAAGGAGCGTCAGTGGCTCAGTTGGTTAAGGCGCACGCCTTACCCGTCCGAAACACGTTTGCTCAAGGGGTCGTGGGTTTGATTCCCGGTGAACTCACTCGGATTTTTTCTGAGTTACTTTCAACGGCAAAAGTACCCAAGATTCTCTCTGGCAGTTTCGAGGTAGGTTTTTTCCTTCAGTCTGATTCCGAGATTTTCCGTCTCATAGGCGTAAGCCTGGGCGAATGCGAAACAGTGGTAGGGACCGAAGGTAAGGTATAGGAGGAATTCAGGTAGCCAACCCGATGCATTAGGCAGGGAGCGCCGGCCTTACCGGTGTGGAGCTCGTCTAATACGGGACCTTCTCCGAGGAGAGCTACACTGTAATCTCTCAGGGTGGAGAAAAATATAGGCATGGGAGATAGTGACGTAGGGAAGAGATAGGATGGGGCACTACTTCCACACAGAGGTGGTGGAAGGCCCCCGGCAGCTAGGCCGAAAAAGGCTGCGCCGGTAATGGAAAAATAAAAAAAAAATCTCTGAAACTAAACGTCATAACCTCCCGAAAAAATCATGTCGATGGGTCACCTGCCACACTATATCCCATTAAAATTTCAAGTGATTTGAATACTTATTCTTTTAGTAATGAATCGAAAACTGAAAAAATAATTTTTTGTGTGCCTTGATTACGGACGTAAAAAGGTCTTATTGCATTTGAGATTTTGGAAAAAAGTAGCTATTTTATGTGTTATGGCTAAGTTTATTGCGCAGCTTTTAAACTCCTATGGTTCTTAAGATATCAATGTTAATTATTTTTTAGAATTTTTTGATTTCTTATATATCTAAAACAATGTATCTCTAAAACAATGATTTAAAATTTTATTTGGTGATTCACCATAAAAAAGCTTTTTTCTGCTAAAATTTTAAACGAATTTGTCGAGCAGATTCAAATGAAGAGCTAAAATGTAAAAACCGATTTTTCTTAAATCTATTGCTTTCTCTAAACAATATTTTATTCATTGGACCTATAAATTCAGTTGGAAGGAAGCTACGTACCAATGAATTGGCAGTGAGTTTACATGCCTTTGCAGATACAATATGTAAAAAACGTGGGTAGCACCTCCAAACTATGCCAACAAAAAGTTACGGGCCAATTACTAATTACCAAAAAGTAGTCTTTATTGCACCTTGGTTAATTTATTACGTGTCCGATCAAACCTTATTTTTCCGGTGTTAATAAACAACTGAGCTCAAGATGTCGAATTAAAAAAAAATCGTTGAAAATGACCATCCCTATCCAAATTTGCGAGCAATTTAAAATAGGGATGAAATCGTCAGAAATGAAAAAATTCGTCAAAAAAGTGAAAATTCTGGCTTTACAGGCATTTAAAATAGGGTAAAATTGGCCGAAACTGGACAAATTCAACAGAAATAAAGATTCTGATTTTTCAGGTAGTTTTTTTCCATTTTTGACGATTTTTACCCTATTTTAAATTGCTTGCAACTCTTCTTATGGACGGTAATTTTTAACGATTTTTTCTAATTCAAGATCTCGGGCTTAGCTGCCCATTGATGCCGGAAAAAGAATAATGTTCGTACCTCTAGGTAAAAAATTGCCCAAGGTGCAACAAAGGTTACTTTTTATACGCTTTTATTTAGCTTGCTCTGTGTCTGTCTGTGGTCATCAGGATGGGTGGAATATTGCAATCAAATTTCAATCTACTTGCCAATAACCTAGCATCTTCAAAATTTTACATATTCATTTACTGGCAAGAAAGATTTTGTAAATTGCAAACATATTCTATAAATGCAATGATTTTTTCAGAAAATTTGTATTCGGAAAAAATACGATTTTAAACAGTGGCTCGAAGTTGACTGCGAGTAAGAACAAGAACGGCAAAGACAGACACAGACTTTAATATTTACAATTACTAGCAGAGTCCAGCGCGCTACGTGTGTTAAGTTTTGTTGCTCAGTTCGTTACTTGACCTCTAAAACTTTATTTAAAATTTTTCATAACACGTGCATCGAAAACGCGCTTTTCGCCTACGAAAAAGTGGAGCGAAAGTCGAGTTTTTCAAGCCTGGGCGAAAGGCCTTTTTAGTGTTTTTGTGTGTATATGTACATATAAATACACACAAACACACATATATACATATATCTTAAGGCAAAAGTGTTTTTTCCCTAGGGGCGAAAGTAAACAGCACTTTCGCCTCCAACATTTCCATAACATTTCTGAAATTTTTGGAATTTGTAAAATTTTTGATAAATTTTTACTAAAACACTTATAAAACCTAAAAAATTAAATTATAAATTATTATGGGGTTTTAAAAGTGTTTTGTACCCTTAACTATTTAGTTGATAAAAATATATACGTACCAATGCTATCAGATGATGCCTCGTCACCGGATTTATTTAACTCTTGTCTTTCATTTTGTTCACCATTTTGATTTGACGGATTTGAATTTCTTTGGTTGTCCTGTGCATCATCAAGTGAGAAATCATTTGGTAACCTTGGATGACTACTTTCATCATTGCCCTGTATCTCGGTATTCTCATCTAAAAAACTATGTGGTGATCTCGATCGACTATGTTGATTTGTTCGATCATGTAATGGTGATCTCCTTTTTGGTGTCCGCAAACGTTCAAATCTCTTTTTTACTCTCGATTTTGGGGTATCACATTGTAGGAGATCATCTAGATCATCATCTGACGGAGTAACTTCTCTTAAACGTGGAAATCTTCTTCGCAAGCTTTGTCTTTCTACGAATGCGATTGAAAAGGCACCAGATACATTATTACTTTTAAGAGTAGGCGAGTTTGCACTTGATGAAAGAGGTGTTGAAATTTGTTCTTTATTATTAATTGAAGAAGCAGAAACATTTATTAATGGCAGTGGAAATGTTTTTCTTGCTTTTTTTTGCTTTTTGCATAGTCTGCTGATCTTGTGGAATGCTCGAGAGACTTTCCTGGCAGTTATACGATATATAAAATTTATAATAAAGATCTTTATATAAAATTTTATGTAAAATTGGACGTACAGTTTTACTATTTCATTGATACATGTAAAATTTTACATGTAAAAGTTCGAAATCTTTACATATAATTTTATGTAAAATTTCATGTAAATATTTTCAACAGGGGAGTGTACGTATTTTATATTAAAACTTGCAAACGCAAGTGCATTTTTATATTGTCTAATATTATTTGAAAAGTGTTAACTTTCGTCAGTATATGATCCAGAAACTAATTCTTTGAAACGTTAAGGATAATTGATATTGTCAGATAAAATGTTTCCTCTATTGCGACGATTAGAAAACTCTTATCACATAATATTTCAAATTTGTAATGTTTGGCATTGTAGAATGCACATATTACACTCATGCTATCTAAATCATTCTCCATAATTGCTGATTCATCGAAATCAAAATCGAGCATCCAATTTTGTTATTAAAAATTCATTAAAATTTGTAAATGCGTAACCTCTTAATTTTTTGTAGTTATTATTATAAACTTATTACTTTTTAATTTTCTTTAGAGCTATAAATATATATACCTAATCAACCAATCGACGTTAGAAGTCTCCTTTTGCAAAAGCTAGAAAACTATTTTTTTTTATCCCGATCTTCTACGTCGTTTTGAAATGCGGGCACAATTTGTTTGATTTTTAAGTGTTTTTTTTTTAATAAAAATTTTCCTGTGATGCGATTATCTCGGAAAGACTCGGGTTATCGGTTAAATCAATCGGGCTAAAAATTTGTGTACGAACTCCCCTCGTAATACTAAGCTGACAGATTTGTTTTGGGCTTGATCCTGCACGTATACGTAGAATGCGGTCACCTCCAAAAATCGCTAAAAACGGTTTTTTAGCTCTATGTCAAATTCTATGCATTCTACAAAAAAAAGTTAAATGGAAAAGTTATAGATCTTTGAAAAATACAACTTTTCCCATTAACATCAAATCATGAAAATGCTTAGAACTCGAGATTACAGTCCAAAATCGATTTTTTACAGGTAAAAACCCAATTATTTGCCATAAAACATTACGGATCTACGTTTTACATTAAAATATTAAATGTAAAAGTTGTAGACATGTTTAAAATACAACTTTTTTTCTATTGACATCAAATCATGAAAATGCTTATAACTCGAGTTTACAGCCCAAAATCGATTTTTTACAGCAAAAAACCAATTATTTGCCATAAAACATTACGGATTTACGTTTTACATGAAAATGTTAAACATAAAAGTTGTACAAATTTTCAAAATACAACTTTTTACCGTGACAAATATTTTTTTTACATTTTTTGACATACACAACCCTAAAAGCGATTTTTTGATACATAAATTCAATAATAACTTCGGTGCAACGTGCCCCATTGAACCCAATTATTTTCAGTAATTTTCCTATATTATTAAAAGCTGAAAGTTATATTTTGGCCTTTATCTCATACATATATACAAAATTAAACCACTTTTTTAATTAAATTATAAAACATGCATAATTTAGGAAATATGTAATCGCCGAATACAATCCGTGTAACTTGGCATCATATAACGACGTACGCTATATTAATTAAATCTTTTAAGCTGAATCAGCACAATTCACTTTCAAAATTCAAGTGTATATACTTTTTTTTTACGTGGCATTTGGAACTCGAAAGTTCATCGCCTCATCTACGCAAGCCTTCCACGCTGCCCTATCTTGTGTCAACCCCACCCAAGATGCACCTCTCCGATCGACACCCACCCGTCCTATTTCTACTAGATCCGCTTTTACGTTGTCCACCCATCTACGTCTAGGTCTACCTAGAGGTCGCGTTACCATCGGACTGCCCTTCATGACACGCGCTGCTGTACGGTCGTCTCCCATTCTCGCTACGCGCCCTGCCCATCCCAATCTGCGCGATTTTATTATTCTGTTAATATTTGGTGACGCGTACAGATTGTGTAACTCATCATTGTGTAGTCTCCTCCATTCCCCGGTTCCTCATCTTTCTTCGGCCCGTATATTTTTCGCAAGACTTTATTTTCAAATACCCTAAAACGGTTGTCCGCCTGCTTAGTGAGAGCCCACGTTTCGCACCCGTACAGAACCACCGGCAGTATTATTGTCCTGTATATTCTTATTTTAACGTTTTTAGACAACAGCCTCGACTAAAGTAAATTACTCACGGCGTAGAAGCAAGCATTAACCGAATGGAGTCTCTTGTTTATTTCGACATTAATCTCGTTTCTATCATTTATGGTCGTACCTAGATACCTGAATTCGCTAACCTTTTCAAAAGTAAAATCCCCAACTCTGAGATCTTCCTCCTCTCTGCAGATGCCTAGTTTATCCACAATCATGTACTTTGTTTTTGATTCACTCACTTCTAACCCTGTATACTCTGCCGCTTTTATGAGGATTTCCACGTTTCTTGCTACCGTTTCCCTAGAATCCCCCAGTATATCCAAGTCATCTGCGTAGCCTAGTATCTGCATTGTTCCATTAAGCGTTGCGCCCAGCTGGCTAACCTGCATTTTTCTAACGACATACTCTAACGTTAAGTTGAACAGCACCGTAGAGAGCCCATCCCCTTGTTTTAAACCATCGCGTATCGTGAAGGGTTCTGATATATTACCGCCTACTCGGACCTTCCCCATGCTTCCGTTCAGACATATATGAATCAATCTCACGAGTTTTTTCGGTACACCGAGAAGTACTAGAATTTGATACATTTTGCTTCGATTAATAGAGTCGTACGCTTTTTTAAAATCTATAAATAGTTGGTGTATGGTTTCGCAAAATTCCCACTTTTTCTCTAACAACTGTATTATGGTAAACATTTGATCGCTCGTCGATCTGTTGCGCCGAAATCCGCACTGATAATCTCCTACTATATCTTCCGCGAATGGAGTGAGTCTAGCTTGTATTACGTTTGACAGAACTTTGTAGCACGTTGCTAAAAGTGAAATGCAATACCCCTATGGTTCGGTATAATGATAGATTCCTTCCAATTTTCGGATATTGTTTCATTTTTCCAGATGGCACATACTAGTTTATAGATTTTGAAAGTGAGCTCGACGCCCCCATATTTGAGTAACTCAGCTGGTATCTCAGTCATTTCCCGCGGCTTTGTTTTTTTTTTAATTTTTTAATCGCGGCCTCTACTTCTTGGTAGCTCGGTTCCTCCACGTGGTGTTCAGCAGTGTGAATTTCGTCCCCTAATTCTTCGCTATTTTCGTGCACGTTTAATAATTTATCGAAATAATTTTTCCACAGCGATAGTAATTCGTTGTCATTTGTTACGAGGTCCCCGTTTTCGTCCTTCATCAATTGCGCTCTACTCCTAAAACCCTTTCTGATGGCGTTAATCCCTCTGTACATTTCGTGTGGGTACTTACTGTTAGTTTCTATTCTCCTAATAAGATTATTTTGATACTCCCGCTTCTTATTTCTGTAGATCGCGCTCGTCTGTTTCTTTACGTTAGAATACTCTTCTACGGTCCTATCGCTTCTATTTTGTAAGCTATCTAATTTAGCCTTTTTGCGCCTTTCAAACCAGAGTTCGCACTCTTTGTCAAACCATGGTTTGCTCTTTGGCTTTATCTTTTTACCCAGTAATTTGTTCGCGGCCTCTTTTACCGTTTTTTCGATGTCCCCCAATAAGCTATTCGGTTCGTCATTCCCCTCCGGCGATGTGTTTGCTTCTTCAAGTGCCTGAAACCTGTTATTAATTTCTATCTGGTACCTAATTCGCTCTGTTCTATCTCGTAGCTTCTCAATATCGAAGCTTTCTACCTTGTTTGCTCGCTTACTATTTTGATTCGCTACTAGTCTAGCTCTTAATTTGGCTACTACTAGGAAGTGGTCCGAGTCGCTATCTGCCCTTTGTAAGCCCTTACGTCGAGAACGTTAGTATGACGACTTTTTTCAATGAGGAAATGATCAATTTGGTTCTGCGTGGCCGCGTCCGACGATGTCCACGTTGCCTTGTGTATGTCCTTGTGCTTAAAACACGTAGTTTTGATTATAAGATCTTTTGCCACCGCGAAATTTATGACCCTAATACCGTTATCATTGCTGGCTTCGTGCAGGATTTCCTTGCCTATAGTGGGCCTAAACATTTCCTCTTTCCCTATTTTAGCATTGAAATCGCCTAATACTATTCTTGTGTCGTAAGACGCGAATTGGTCGATTACCTGCTCTAAAGTTTCGTAATAGAGATCCTTAGCTTCTTTTTCTTTATCCTCCGTAGGACAGTGCACATTAATAAATACATATCTATACCATTTACCTTCGATAATGATGTACGAGAGCCTCTCATTGACGGATTTGAAACTTTTAACCGAATGTATGATGCTTTTGCTTACGAGAAATCCGGTGCCTAGAGATCCCCCACTCCCGGCCCCATAAAGGTACGTTAAGTTACCCGATGCTAGTACTCCGTCATCTGGCCACCGCGATTCCTGTATTACTACCAAATCTAGATTGTACCTATCAGCTTCCTTTACGAGTTCTTTAAACGCGCCTGCTCTGTATAGACTGCGAACATTCCAAGTTCCGACCCTTAAGTCCCTTTTGGTTCGGATTTGATTTTTTTGAGCCATGATAGTATGTTAAACCCGCGCGCTTCGGATCCTGTTCCGATCGCAGGTGAGTCCATCGTTCTAGAGGTGATAATCCCCATACCTCTCTAGAACTAAGTATGAGAGCTTTCCGACTTTGACGAGGACAGTGTCAATTCGTCGTCAGACACACTACGGTTTCATTCTCGCATCCTAACGCCCCCCTGCAAGGCAGCGCGCCTTCGCTGGCATCGTTACCGCGTAAGACCAGGTGACGAATCATTCTACACATCCCCTTTCGGGGCAGTTGTCATCGCTCCCGCATCCTCCTCGGCAGCAGGATTTTTGCCCATTTTTGTAATGTGTGATGAAAGAGATAGATTGAGAGATAAGAGATAATGTGAAGTGTTTTTTTGTTGTGGTGCTTGCGTAGTGTTTCTAGATGAATGCGTTCGACAGTGTGGGCTCATCACACCCACGCCTGTACCTATCGGCTGTCCGCGGCTGCTTATTCAATTTATTTGCAGCTAACCTCTTTCTCAGGGGCTGTTCCTCTATCCGCAACCTAAGGACGCGCTGTGTAGTGGTGATAGGCACCCACCCGTCCGATCTGGACGACAACGCCCAAGACCCGCTTAGGGTAGCGGCATTGTATCAGCAAGTGTATATACTGAACTAGAAAAACTAAACTCAATAAAGAAAGTTGCTTAGATTGAAGAAAAGCTCTAAGTAGCTTACTACATCCCTCTAAATTATGCTAAATACCTAAACAATCAATTTTCTAATATTCTAATTGAAATCCTACAAACGAAATTCTTTTGTTTACTTCCTCTTGAAAATTGCGATACGAAAGTGTTGTATTATTTATCTGAAATTACAATGGAATAAAATTAAAACAAGATATATTTTAAGAATATTTACAAACAAGAATAAATAATTGATACAAATACAAATAAGTTACTAATTTTCCAGTATTTTTGATGATAGCGTTGATGACCGCCAGAAGAATACCAATCAAATCTTTGACAACAATATTGAAAAAAAAACAGGATAGTACTGTATAAGCACCGACAGGCATTACGAACGCGAAGCGCGAGCGTCAGCGGTCGTGCCTTATGCGCAAAACGCAAAGCGCTTCGCGATGCAAGGCGGCAAGCCAACGCGGCCGGAAGGCCGCGCGTGGCGCGCTAGTTAAAATTTAATTTTAATACGAATTCTCCCACACTTAATCCCTAATTATATGTGTTTTAAGCAGATCTACCAAAGAAAAACTGCTTCCCGATGCCCAGATTCACAGTAAGTCTGCGGTAGCAGCAAAAATGAAAATTATGGATATTGGTCCCTAGTATATGGCATATATAAAAATTGTTTTTAGTTTTTTACTGTACTATTGTATGCTTTTTGGACATGTCTTAAGTTTTGAGGTTATAATTTCTCAATTTAGAATTTTGTTTCAATTAATATCAAATTAAAATTTATTAATTAATGTATTAATTGTTTTATTATTTATTCAATTTGCGTTAATATCATAAATAACTTTGTAAAAATTAAATCTATTTTAATTCGTAAATACTTTCTAAATTTTGTATTTTCGCGCCCTTTTAAAAGCAGCCAATCAAATCTCATTTTAGCCGGCTTCACTTTTCTCGTATCTCTTTTTTAAGTAAAAGAAAGACTCTTAGTTTATCACATCATTTTTTAAACAATTGAAGTTACCTATAAAAATAAAATTTTATCATTTTTATTTTTTGACTATTTAAGGTGGTTAGGTCCCTTTAAACACTTAATTAAACACGTAATTTATCACATGATTTAATTACGTAGTTAATGACGTGACCATATAATTGAGAATTAATAACGAGGTTATTCTAGTGATTAGTCACATGAATTATCATGCAACTAATGACGTAACCAATCACATCTCCAATAACGCGATTAATCACTTGACTATTCACATGATTTACTTACAATAATCTTTTTTGAAATGAAATTATTAAAAACGAAAAATTCAGGAGTAGGGTGACATATTTATGTGTTACCATCCCGATGGTAAAACAGCTAAATGGGGCATCCTACTTACAAATTTTACGTGTTTTAGTAAATAAATTATTGTAAGTACAAGTGCTAGTTTTCATTGTGGACCAGACTCTAATGGCATCGCCAACAATTGTATTGGACAATCATGCCAATGCATAGAGTCTAGCTCTAAGTAGACTTACTT
Source organism: Nasonia giraulti (assembly GCA_016647725.1). Taxonomy (NCBI): domain Eukaryota; kingdom Metazoa; phylum Arthropoda; class Insecta; order Hymenoptera; family Pteromalidae; genus Nasonia; species Nasonia giraulti. Next base: position 663,531 of record QLYP01000065.1, on the reverse strand, counting down.
AAGACTTGAAGTCGTAAGTAAAGTAAGTAAAGTGTTTACAGAATTTGGAGAAATCTATTCGTCTAGTTTACAATTTAAAGTATTAATCAGAGAGTTGAATAAGTTTATTAACCTTATAATTATGTTTTTTCATTATTCAATGAATATTTTTCACTTAATTTAGGTTTCTGCTGTATGGGTCAACAAAGTATGGAATTTTATTGGAAAGGTCAATTCAACCTGCTGCTCCTTAATTTATCATTTTGTATTTACAAAATTATTAATAATATCAGTTTGAAAATACTATTAATTGGAGAATTTTCAGTTCTTTTTCCAAGTTGACATTAGATAACACCACAAAAGTTTCTACAAGGAACCTCATACTCCCACGGTTTATTCTTTGACACACACCCCTTGGATGATATTTGTCCAGTACTTATTAAATATGGTAAATATATCTTAGAAACAACATTTGAAAAGTAAATAAATGGATAAACAAAGGGATGACTGACAAAGTTTTATATCTGCATGATGCGTCAGTCCTGTTGCAACGCCGGTACCCTAAGCGGGTCTTGGGCGTAGTCGTCCAGAGCGGACGGGTGGGTACCTATCACCACTACATTACTCCAATAGTTTAACGTGCGGGCTATGCACTGGGCTTCCCCACACGGCCCCCCGTGGGGCGCGGGGCCGAGATACGCTCGGCCAACGCGACCAAAGAATGCACGCGTTTACATTCAACGGCCTACCGATTTCTGGTGACATTAAGTGGGAAGTCATCCTGTCGCTCGGATGGGCGTCGGGACCCATCTAATACCTAATGACTCTGCAGGTCAATACCCGAGTTGTCTGCTGCAACTCACACATCGAAAGATAAACTCTCTGCCCAGCATACGGGCAACCACCGCCACCACGAGTCCTTTACCCTGTCGGGACAGGATTTACTACCCTGCGGCTCCCCGACCTCGTGGTACTGATTTTATCCTCCCCAGTAGAGAGTTCACAAGCGTTTCCGCCGAGCGTACTAAGCAAGCTACCACGTTCTAAACGTCCCACTCGTTCTGGCATTTGCCAACCATACATTACGCCGAAGCGAGGAACGGCCCCTGAGAAGGAGGTTAACTGCGAATAAGCCGAATAAGCAGCCGCGGACAGCCGATAGGCCCGGGCGTGGGTGTGATGAGCCCAAACTGGCGAACGCATTCATCTAGAAACACTACTCAAGCACCACCACAACAACGAACACTCAACAATATTTCCTATTTTCACTTTCTATGTTTTTTAGCACACATTACAAAAATCCTGCTGTCGTGGAGGATGCGGGAGCGATGACAACTGCCCCGAAAGGGGATGTGTAGAATGATTCTCCACCTGGTCTTACGCGGTAACGAAGCCAGCGAAGGCGTGCTGTCTTGCAGGGGGGCATTAGGATACGGGAATGATTCCGTATTGTGTCCGACGATGAGTTGGCTCCGTCCTCATCAAAGTCGGAAAGCTCTCATACTTAGTTCTAGAGAGGTATGGGGGTTATCACCTCTAGAACGGTTGACTCACCTGCGATCGGAACAGGATCCAAAACGCGCGGGTTTAACTTATTATCATGGCTCAAAAAAAAAACAAAACCAAACCAAAACCAATAGGGACTTAAAGGTGGGAACGTGGAATGTGCGCAGTTTATACAGAGCAGGCGCGTACCAGGAAATCTTAAAAGAAGCTGGCGAGCGCGAATTAGATTTAGTAGCAATACAAGAAACTCGGTGGCAAGATAGCGGGATTTTAGCAAAAGATAACTTCACCTTTATATTCGGGGGCGCGAGCGGACACTCCTTAGGTACCGGATTTCTGGTTTGCAAAAGAATTATACACGCTGTTAAAAGTTTCAAATTCGTGAACGACAGACTCTCGTATATCATCATCGAAGGAGCGTGGTACAATTACGTGGTTATTAACGTACATTGTCCTACGGAGGACAAAGAGGAAGAGGTAAAGGATCTTTATTACGAAGCTTTAGAACAATTAATCGACCAATTCGCGTCTTACGACACCAAAATAGTAGTGGGGGATTTCAACGCTAAAATAGGGAAAGAGGAAATGTTTAGGCCCACTATAGGCAAGGAAAGTCTGCACGAAACCAGCAACGATAACGGTATTAGAGTCATAAATTTCGCGGCGGCAAAAGATCTTATAGTAAAAACTACGTGCTTTAAGCACAAGGATATACACAAAGCAACGTGAACATAGCCGGACGGAGCCACGCAAAATCAAATCGATCACTTCCTTATCGATAAGAGGCGCCACACAAATGTACTTGACGTAAGAACCTATAGGGGGGCGGATTGCGACTCGGATCATTTTCTAGTAGTGACCAAATTAAGAGCCAAATTAGTAGCCGGGCAAAATAGTAAACGGGCGAACAAAGTAGAAACCTTCGACATTGAAAAGCTACGAAACGGGGCAGAGCGAATTCAGTATCAAGTAGAAATAAGTAACTGGTTTCAGGTTCTCGAGGACACAGATGCACCAACGGAGGTAGATGACGACCCAAACAGTCTATGGGGGGCTATCGATAGAACGGTAAAAGAGGCCGCGAACAAAGTGCTAGGTAAAAAGAAAAAGCCAAAGAGCAAACCATGGTTTGACGAAGAGTGCGAACTCTGGTTTGAAAGGCGCAAAAAGGCTAAAGTAGACAGCGTTCACAATGGAAACAATAGGACCGTAGAAGAGTGCCACGAAATAAGAAAGCAAGTGGGTGTGATTTACAGAAACAAAAAACGCAAGTACCAAAAGAACGAGATTAAAAAAATAGAAACTAACAGTAAGGAAAATAAGGAGATGTATAAAGGAATCAACGCTATTAGGAAGGGTTTTCAGAGTAGATCGCAATTAATGAAAGATGAGGGCGGGAATCTCGTTACAAGCGAAAATGAACTGCTAAAACTGTGGATAAGTTACTAAACGTACATGAAAACTGCGAGGAAACGGGAGATGAAATCCACACTGCTGAACTCCATATGGAAGAACCGACCTACAAAGAAGTAGAAGCCGTGATCAAAAAACTAAAAAACAATAAGGCCGCGGGAAACGATTCTATACCAGCTGAACTACTTAAATATGGGGGCACCGCGCTTACATTCAGAATTTTTGAACTAGTATGTGCTATTTGGAAAAATGAAACGATACCGGAAAACTGGAAAGAATCCATCATCATACCGATTTTCAAAAAGGGAGATAAGACAGATTGCAATAACTACCGGGGAATCTCACTTTTAGCTACCTGCTACAAAGTTCTATCAAACGTAATACAGGCCGGACTCACGCCCTTCGCGGAAGATATAATAGGAGAGTATCAGTGTGGATTCCGGCGTAACAGGTCGACGAGCGATCAAATGTTTACTATAAGACAGTTGTTAGAGAAAAAATTGGAACATTGCGAAACAATACACCAACTATTTATAGACTTGGAAAAAGCGTACGACTCTATCAAACGAAGCAAAATGTATCAAATCCTTGTGCTCCTCGGAGTACCAACAAAACTCGTGAAATTAATTCAAATATGTCTGAACGGAAGCACGGGAAAGGTCCGAGTAGGCGGTAACGTATCCGAATCATTCATGATACGCGACGGTTTGAAACAAGGTGACGGTCTTTCTACGGTACTCTTTAACGTAACGCTAGAGTATGTTGTTAGAAAAATGCAGACTAGCGGGCTAGGTGCAACCCTTAACGGAAAAAGACAAATTCTGGGATATGCGGATGACTTGGACATACTGGGGGATAACGGTGCAGCGGTAGCGAGAAATGCGGAAATTCTCATAAATGCGGCTGAGGACACGGGGCTAGAGGTGAGCGAATCGAAAACGAAATATATGATCATGAACAAATTGGGCATTTGCGAAGGTGAGGGTGATCTTAGAGTCGGAAATTATACTTTCGAAAAGGTTAGCGAATTCAGATATTTAGGCACAACCATAAATGATCGAAACGAAATCAAAGCCGAGATTAACAAGAGACTTCATTCGGGTAATGCCTGCTTCTACGCCGTGAATAGATTACTAAAATCAAAACTGCTGTCTAGAAATGTAAAAGTAAGGATATATAGGACTATAATAATGCCGGTAATTTTGTACGGGTGCGAAACCTGGGCGCTAACTAAAGCGGAAGAAAACCGTTTTAGGGTGTTCGAAAATAAGGTTCTGCGGAAAATATACGGGCCAAAGAAAGATGAAGAAACCGGGGAGTGGAGGAAACTGCACAATGACGAGCTACACAATTTATACTCGTCACCGAATATAAATAGAATAATTAAATCGCGTAGACTAAGATGGGCAGGGCACGTGGCAAGAATGGGAGACGATCGCACGACAGCGCGTATAATGAAAGAAAAGCCAAGCACACCGCGACTTCTAGGTAGACCTTGGCGCAGGTGGGGGGACAACGTAAAAACGGACTTAACTGAAATCGGGAGGGAGGGTGCGCAATGGATGGGGTTGGCACAAATTAGAGATACGTGGAAGGCTTGCGTAGATGAGGCGATGAACTTTCGAGTTCGAAATGTCACTTAAAAAAAAAAGGAAAATGATGCGTCAGTCAAGAGATATTATTTTTCACCTGAGCTGTACGCAAACTTGAAATTTGGAATACTACCCCTCAGTGTGTATTGTGTGCTATGTGTACAGTAAAGATACATATTCTGAGAGCGGGAGGTTGCTTAAGCTGTAAAAAGTCGCTTGGACGCTTGTAAATTAGTACTGAAAAGTACCTTCCACTTTCAGAATATTATTCAAACTTGACACACACTATTCAAAATGCATTGAGAAATCGTACATCAAATTTCAAGTCTGCTTATGGCTCAGGTAGAGAGAAATGGACTTTTGAAGAAAAAAAGCGTGAAGTGTTTTGCATGCAAGGCGGCAAGCCACTTAGCGGCCGTAAGACCGCGTTGTGGAGCGCTAGTTTCTATAGTTGAAAAATACTTTAGATTCAATACTATAAAAGCTATCCTGTTTTTCTAGAATATATAACCGCAGATGCGCACTGTTGATTATTTTTAGTCATAATAATAATATATAACGAGTCATGAGTTAATAATAAAATATACCTACGTTCAATAAAAAATTCATTAAACTACCCACAGAGCACCAAAGGCGAACGGACATCGGAGATTCAAGAGGGCCGTAACTCATTTATACAATATGATCGTTTGTGCGAACGGATGCAATGTTAACATGTTACATTAATTCACTGTTTTAACATGTTGCCTCCGAAAAACAATAGTCGTCGTGTTAGTCTTCGTGGCAAAATGTGAAACGTGTTAGCCTTCGCGGAAAAAAACGTGAAACGTATTAGTCTTCGTGGCAAAGACGTGAAATCTCATAGTTTTCGTAGCAAAAACGTGAAATCTAATAGTCTTCGTGGCAAAAGGGTGAAGTAAGCTATTCTTCACGGCAACTGTTGAAATGTGAAGTTCTTCGTGGCGAGATTTGAAATGTAAAGCTCTTCGTCGCGTGAAAATGAAATCTCATACCGGAAAGAAATGGTTGGTAACGGTAACAAACCGCTTGGAAAAATACGCACCAACTATTTTTTTGGTTAACCTAATCAATAACTTGATAAATGCTACCAAAAAATCAGGTAACTTACCAATCATTTTATTATACTTACCAAGTACTTGGTAAGGTTAACCAAAAAAATAGTTGGTGCGTATTTTGCCAAGCGGTTTGTTACTGTTACTAACCATTTTTTTCCGTGTACTATTTGTAGGGGCGACGATATTTACTTTTTTAATGGAGTATCATGAAATGAATTAGAATATATACTATTGCATCATATTTGAATAACAGTCTCTTAAACTCAATAACAGTCTTTTAAATGTATCCATGTTCGTTTCCGTTCTGTAAATATTCATACATTAGTCAATGTATTTTGTTATTTGATTAGGTGTTATGTTCAGGGCAATTATACTCTATTATACCACCATAAAAATTATTTTTGTCACTATGATACTACAAGTAAAATAATCTATTTTTATACAAATGGCTACATATTTGACTATGTAAGCTAAAAATTTATTTTAAAAATATCATTGTTTATATTTTACTCTTATCGTATTTAAAACAATCAGATTTTGACGAGTCATGTTAAAAATGTATATATTGGTTTTCTATTAAATGTTATAATAAAATAATTTTTCTAAATCTTTTGTAAAATCAACAAATTCCCTAAAATTTAATGTTCACTGCATAAAATTAATTTAATTGATTCGTGATAACAAAAATTATAATAAATACTGCATACTGAAACAACTATTAAATAATTGAGCAGTAAGCTTTCTATTTGATGAGCTGATTGTGAATTTATTGAACTTTCGAATTCAGCGTCGAAAAGTACATCGAAAACCCGTATCTTTACTCACCTCTCGAAAATAAGTCGATATTACATGAAATCAGGGCGGTTTTTGCCGTATTTTAGGGGCTGATTTTTTATTTACTGCTTTTCCGATATCAAATTCAGATTCAGAATCGAAAAATACATCGAAAACATATATCTGCACTTATTTGGAGAGTTAGTTTTTGTTTTCAATCATTTTATAAATTGCGGAAATAATAATTATATTTTTGATTAACTTTATCGATTTCTTAACCTTATACGCGGGTTTATAATAAAAAAGCGGTATCCTATTTCATTCCTAGGTACATCAAGATATGTTTTCAATTTTTTTAAATGAATTTTACTGAATACTCGTTCTAAGACTGAATTTGTCCCATTTTTTTGATTTTGAGACCACTGTGCGCCGCTCGTTCGGAAGGCTTTGGGTTGTTCCGCCGGAGCTCGGGGTTTGGGGTTTCCTCGCGACGTACTACGGCCGTGCGGGAAAGGTAAAGCATCGCTTCATTCGCCACCATCTGCAACGGGAAAGCGTCGCTTGGCCTCTGATATCCGGAAGCGCGGAAATGCCTTCTTACAATATCATCGATGAAACTTTTGACTATATCATACAATGAATCAGAATCAGCTTACTGTATTTCTAGCAGCCTCAAAAAATCTGTTCATTTCCGAAATGATGCTGCAAGAGACTCATCTTCTTGATGACCTCTTCTGTTTCGGTAGACTTCGTTCGGAAAATCCAAGTGTATTTCGTGAACGCATCGACTATCACTAGCAAATGCTTATATTTCTTGCTTGTAGACGGCAACGGTCCAATGTGATCGATGTGGATAGAGTGCATTGGCGTCGTCTCTTTGGGAATCCGGTACTTTGCCCTGAAGTCCATCGATACTGTAGTTTTCTCTGATCGCTTCGACCGTCTTCTTCTTGCCGAAGTGACCTATCTCATGCGCTCTTCTGATTATTTCGTTGTGCATGCCTCTAGGCATAACTAACCTACGATTGCCCTCGCTCTTGTCGAACACTAATCCATTTTCAAGGATATAATCCTTATATGGACGTCGCTCTAATAGCGTCAGTATCGCGTCCAATCTACAGTCGTGCTGCTGCGCTCTCTGCAGTCTGTCGATTAGCGGGTCACGGATCGCAAGGATACAGTCTCGCCTGCTTAATGCGTCCACATGCTGCATCTTGCTGCCTGGGCGGTGCTCGATCTTATACCTGAACATTTCCAAGAACATGTCCCATCTGGCAATCCGTGGCTTCAACTGCTTGTTGAACATCACTAATTCGAACGCTTTGCAATCTGTAACGATTTCAAATGAAATGCCTTGCAAGTATATTTTAAATTTCTCTAAGGCTTTTACGACTGCTAGAACCTCCAACTTGTAGCTGTGGTAATTCCTATTAACCGGTGTCGTCTTCCTACTCATGAAGTAGACCGGGTGCATCTGCTTGTCCTCCTGACATCTCTGGAGCAAGATTGCACGGTCTTTCGACGCGTCCGTGTGGAGCTCTGTCTCCTTGTTCTTATTGAACAAGTGCAGCACGTCTGCTCCAACGAGCACTCTCTTAAGTGCGATGAACGCTTGCCCTGCGCTTCTCTCCAGATAAATTTGGCATTCTTCTTGGTTAAGTCATTGAGCGGCTTTTCAATTGTTGCATAGCCTTCAATAAACTTTCTGACATCCGCAGAGCCCCAGGAACCTCATCAGCTGCTTCACTGTCTTCGGTTGCGGAAAAGTTCTCACGTCGTTCTCCTTTCTTTTCGATGGCCTAATAGTGCCATTCTTGACAATGTAACCGAGAAATTCTACTCTTCTCTGCACCAGTTGGCATTTCTTACTGGCGCTGCTACATTAAGCGCCCGCTATAGGCACTGCAGTGCCTCTTCCTCGGTTGACGCTTTGATAAAAATGTTGTCCATTTATAAAACCATTATTTTTTCTCTTATTAACTCGGCAAACACCGCGGCGATTATATCGGTGAAAATTTCTGGCGAGTTGCAGAATCTAAACGGTTCTACCAAGGGTATGTACTGCACCCATGGTGTAACAAACGCTAAGTATTCCTGGCTATCCTCTGCAACATCAACGTGGAAAAATCTATCTTTGGCTATTTTTCGGTAATTAGTAATTGGCCCATAACTTTTTGTTGGCATAGGGTTTGATGGTGCTACCCAGATTTTTTTGCATACTGTATTCCCAAACGCATGTAAAAAACTTGGTCTGGTGCGTGTGCCCTCAAAATTATAAGAGCTCAATTTTTCGATAGGAAAGTGTCCGACTTTTCGTAGAATGACTCATATAGTTAGCCCTCGTAAACAAAAGCAGCGGTAGAATCAATAATGCACACCTACGCCATACAGCAGACCCAAGGAGAGAGAGAGAGAGAGAGAGAGAGAGAGAGAGAGAGAGAGAGATTTAATTGATTGAAAACTTATTTATTTACTGGCAAGACTCGTCGGAACAGTATCCCAGGGTGCAAAGAAAAAATTTACAGCAATATGTAGAGTATAATAATGAGATACAAAAATACATTTTAAAAATAAGATAAACTTAATAGAAAGTTATAAAAATATATAATTATGGTGCATGATAATCATCATAGTGATCGCATAACAAATGCAATAACAGTTTACAAGTTAGGCGCACAATAAATGTAAAAGGTGGAGTTTGCCAAATTCGCAGACAAATATATAGACAATTCGGTAAAATAAGCGCAAAGATTAAAGCAATAGGAATTACAATAGTCTCGTTAGGAGAGCAAGAATATAGTTAGTATGAAACGCTATGTGATATTTATTTCTAGTAAATAATCGAATAGCGCATCTTTAAAAGTAGTGATAGAAGGTTTAAACCTGATGCTGCATGGGATGGAGTCCCATAGATTCATCGCTTGCAAACTAAAGCCTTTGGAATAAGTTGCAGTAGTAGCAAGCGGAATTTGGAAAGCGGATGATTGCGTCCTCTCGAAACGCCCAATGTTGTTGTCTATGGGGGGGGGGGGGGGGAAGTAATCGAGAGAGAGAGAGAGAGAGAGAGAGAGAGAGAGAAAATCGATAATCCGGTATCTCTCTCTTTTTCTATATGCGTACCACTTTCGACCACATATGCACACAGGCTTATTGCGTAAAATACAAAGGTGACAGCCGTACACGTGTCGATAGACTACGGCGCAGCCTTGCGTGCACAAGTGTTTTTACATATTCAAAACACACATTCTCTTGTTTCCGAAGGCTTTTTCCTCTCTAGCTGCACAATATAATACAATATACAGGCTCTTGGGAGAGCGGCGGCGCGAGTTTACAGGCAAAGATGCCATCTCATACTGTCGGAACTGCCAAAGCGAGTGGCTGCTTTCTCCAAGAGAGCGATATTATTTATAGATGCACGAAGGCCGCGCTCTTTTTTCCCTTTAGGTACTTGGGCGCCCATAATACATGTACACACGAGCCGTCGAAGCCTCTCGATTTTTTCTTCTCGCGCGGCTGTAAATCGACAGCAGACGCGCCTGTGTATACGTGTATGTATGCACGAGACGATAAATCTGCGCGAGAAGGGCTTTTTTGGAGCTCACAGTATATGTGCGGCTGATTCGTGGCACGTGACCCTGGGCTAATTGGATTGGATCTATGGCGGATCAGGCCGGAAGCGCTGGTCTATGTACGAGCCGGATAATGAACGGCACGAGTTTATGAGCCGATAAACTTATTTTCGTTGACACGAGCCGACGCTCGAAAGTCCTGTCGAGTCGACGCCGACTTCGATCGAGATGAGAATAAAAGCTTCAGCAAGTGTAATCGCGCGACTTTATCTCGCCGAAGAAGATTATACCCATATTATGCATCTTCGTTGAATTAGTGTGACGCCTGCGTGCCCGCACATATCCCGAGGTTAATAGCTCGGACAATTTAGATACGATCTGAGGGTATTATAGTTGTATAAAAGCTGAGCTGGAATAGAAATTTCGAAAGGCTGTCATCCGTTTTCTACGAGTCTCCGAAACAGTAGTCGAGTAAAACATTCGATAAAAATTACATAAACGCTGAATATAATGCAGCGCGACTAAAGCTACAGCAGTAGCGAAGCATCGTAAATAAAAGATAGCGGCCAGAACAATCAAATTTCATTCCTACCAGTCTCACATGAATTCCGTGCCATTTCCCCTTGTGTACGGAACCATCGTATACCGCACACACGAGCATAATAATCCCAAAGCTCTCTCGCGGTGCGGTGCCATGAAAATTTCCCCGACCTCTCCTTCGTGGCTGCAAAGAAAGAAAGAAAGAAAGTGAGATCCCGAAGGAAGAGCAGCAGCGACGGCAGCAGCTCGGAATCGATTGTTACGATCACGGCACGAGCTGCGCTCGTTATGCGCGCGATATTGTTATTGCGCTGCCCCTTCTCGATAACGACGAGTTTATGTCTGTGTAACGCGCTTTCTTTAGAACAAGCTGTATCGCTGGCGGTTCTAAGAGCCCGACGATAGGTCCCAGTCTCGCGCGGTTCTATACGCGCGTGTATACACGCGGAATTTAAGAGCCCGACCGAGTGTTTATTAGTCGCTCTCTACGACTGTGTAATTGAGCCGTTTGAAGAATGTATATGTGAAAATCGGCGGCCGGGATTTTACGAGGCCTCGTGCGTGCGCGATTCCATTCTGGATTATTGTTTTTGTTTATTTCCTTTGTTTTCAATGATAGCTGATGATTATTGTTATTTGATGGCTGTGAAACAGCTGAGCTCTTATGGAGTAGCCGAAGGCATCGTTGAATTAGAGAATTATATTACATTAGAATTATTGATATGTAGAAATGATTTTCATGAATTTTATTGCAAAGGGTATTGTGTGCGAACATTCGGTTAGAAATACATACGAAAAGGGCTTTCGAATGTTGTAAAATGCGCATGCAGTTGATTGTCTTTACCTGGTTTTGCGAGAAACAATTTTTCTGAGAGCAGCAGAATACTTTTGCACATTTCTTCGTATTCCATATTCGGGATGGCTCATGCAAAATGAGAGAATCTTTTTTTTAAAGCAGTGGACATTTTGTTTCTGAACCATTTATTCAATAATTTCACAATTCGAATACAGAATTCGTGCATGTTATTTTACAATAGGTTCCAATAAGATAAAATTAAACGTACAAAATAAAATCACGAATACACATTGTTACAATCATTCTGTAATGTCGTTAAAATTTGGTAAAATATTAATAAAACTAATTTTTCAAAGTTCGTTTGATTTACATAGTTAATTATCAAGAATATAAGCTCTTCTCTTGGCAACAACAAACCTTGGCATAGATCTACAAATCTGAGACATTGACGCAATGGATCCACGCGCCATATTTTAGGGTTCCAGGCCCCTTGAAAGGAACCGTTTCGCCGCCGTTGTAAAAGCAAATCTGTCCGTTTCCCATATCAAACAGTTTCATTTTGTGGTTCCAGATTGACTTTTCCGTGATCATGACAGGTTCTCGGGCTTTTCTATCGGTATCGATGCGCTGCAGATAACACTGTTTCACATCTGGATCGTTGTTCCCAGTCTTAACATTAGGCTTATCTTCGTAGGCCACAGCGACTACAGCTCCACCGTTAGGCAAATTAGAGAGAACGGCCTGACGAGCGTGTTTGTTCTTGGCTACCATAAAAGTCGCCTTCTTATTCAGTTTAGCATCGAGGAAATGACAGTGGCAGCGCTGCTGTTTTTCGTTCTTATTTTTATCTGAAATAGCGTCCGATGTTATTTGACAATAGGTGATGTTACCATGGGCTGTCGACAGACTTTCAAATTCATCTATGGGTGTCTCCATTATTGTTTCAAATCGCGAATCAAGTTGTCCGAGTACTAGCTGATAATTAGTACCATTAATTGCAATGTAACCCGTTGATGAGTCGTACGGCTTTATGGTTGCAATTCTGAACTTCGACGAGACTTCGTGCTCGTTGCAGAGAAAAGAATCCAACTGAACTTGCTCTCCCTGGTCGTTATATCGTTGAGGAGCCTTTTGCAGATTCTCTGTAGGACGACTTCGGTAAATTAAATCAAAGGTATTTTGATATGATATGAAGGCTAGTATTACTCGATGCTCTTGCTGTTGCACTCTGAAAGTCTTAAGACTCGAGCAGTCTGTCGGATCGACTATGATGAACAAATCCTGACCAAGAGTGTTATTTCCTGTATACGCTTTGCTTTTGTCCAATGCTCTCGCCCTCACGACTATCTTACCATTGCCCAACGTGAAAAACCCGAAATCTATGTCACTCAAGGTTTCGTTCGGCTGCATTACGTTGAGATCACACGTCTTGGATTCACTGTCGAAAATTGAGGTTATGGTCACTACATCTCCTGAAAATGTCACAGTGTGAAGACGATCGTTGGCTTTTACAATGTCGGTTAGGTGTATCAACGAATCAACTGTCGCTACCCATTGCCTATAGTGGCCATGAGTTACCAATATGGAGCAGACTAGTACTGCACACGTGAAAAGGGCCGATCGCATCTTAGGATCGTCTGTCGTATATTTTCTGAAAAACAAAGGTTTATAAATATAATACATTCTGCCTCTAACGCGTATAATTAATTCGTACTTTATTTTGTGACCTTGTCTTATTGGTTACAACCAACTGTGACTTAGGTCAATTAATTCGTACAACTAACCTGGAGTTTAGTGTAAGGAAAATGTAAACAGTCGACGCACGTTCGCGCGTAGTGTTTGACAATGGCTTCTGATGCGCACTAACAAATTCTTAGTCTTAATAGGATAGGTATTTGATAATCAGCGTGTTCCGAAACTCGGGCGTCCGCATTTTCTGTCTCTCTCAGACACACGCAACCTTATGTAAGTATTTCGGAACGGTTTTGCACTGGGCGCCCGAGTTTTCGAATTTTCGAAAGAAACCTTTCTTCGAATTTTTCATTTGAGTATCTTATTAATATATATCATGCACAACTGTTACCAACCGCAGTTGATTATTTATAATAATTTTTAACTAATATGAAAATTATTTTTCTCTATTTTAAATACAGCTACGAATAGGTTTAAAACTAAAAAACGCTGCTGATCAAAGAACTTCTTTCGATCTTTATTGTTCTTACATTTTTGTATGTATATAATATATTGATAAGTTATATATTGCCTTTAAATAGTACAACATAAACTTATTAATTAACGCAAAAGTATTTGTAATCTAATAATATCCACATAGCAACAAATATAAATTTAAACAAATTTAGAAATAATTTATATAAAATATATTCAGATCAATATTTAGTAGCATAATAGAAGAAGGTATGCAGTGATTTAATAAAATATTGTCCTATCCTAAACCCAGATGACGTTTATGATTTTTTTAGAATTTCTAAATTTTACTTTTTTTACCTTGAATATATGGGTACAGTAATACACTAAATGATACCTACCCAGGCACAATGCATTTATACATACGCAATATAGGTTGGCGATTATTGACATTTAAAAGCACGACAAAACTATATTATAATATCTCTGTAAAAAAAATGACTACTTTAAAATTCAATAATATGATTGCAGTTTTTTCAACTACAATGCGATTCAACACTCAGTTACTTTTTACCGAAAATGATTAAAATGGAGATTAAAAATTTAGTCATTGATAAATTCAAGTTTTTTTTTCTTGGAAATTTTATAATTATACCTATGGACATTCATGAAACCACAGGAATTTCCAAATAAACTGACACATTTTTTAATTAAACGTTTACATTATTGGATATTACTACTCGATAGTGAACAATTGCACTGAATGTTTTTACACAGTATATGTATTCTGCATAATTCTCTATGACTTTGTATTGGAGCATATAACTTCTAATGAATGAATGTTACAAATGAAAGTTGCAAAATTAACAAAACCATTTCGAATTTAAATTTATATTTATCTTATTTCTGTAATAAGCATCTTATGAAATGTAATTATCAAGGTGATCATCTGGTTTATTCCAGGAATAATGCAATAAATATCGTACATATACAAAAGCAAGAATCACAAATTATTTAAAATTGATAATCAACTAAAATAAAAAGAATTTGACTCGATTCAGTGATCTACCTACAAATCTGTGCGGTAAGGGCAATTTTCATATTGTTGTTCAGTATCACAACGGGTCAGATGATTTTATATAATTTTGCATAATTTTAGAATTATTTAAAAACTTTCTTACTATGCGCGACTGAAGCTGTATAATTTGCAGTATAGAACATAACACATAGAGTATTTAGTTTATAATATGACTCTTGTAATATGACTCATATCACGAGCATTTTACAAATTAGAAAAATTATTATAATACTATGGCTTAATCAATAAATTTTGATTTTTATTTGCAGTCGACGACATTAAAATTATTAAACATTGTAAAATTTTAATTAAGTAATAATAATTATCATCTTTTTATAGGGTGTCTATTATATAGGCGCCCCAATTGATTCAGCTGTTTAAATAGAGGCAATATAATTGTACATTGTACAATTGTACCTCTTATAAACGTCTAATCAAATATCCGTAAAAACACAAGGTTATCATTTTGACGCAGAAAGCAAATTTGACACAGACAATTGTTTATTGTCTCGCGATCATGAGAAGTAGCCGTGCATATGAAACTATTTCTGAAAATCTTCAAACGTCAAGCAGTTCTGAAAATGTGTATACAAAATCTCCAAGAATTAAAGCATTTGAATTAACCAAATCTATATCTGTTTCAGCTTCTAGGATAACCAAACCGAATACACAAGAATTGAAAAATGTGCCAGGAACGCTTCGAATATTCATTTTTCAACTTATTGGCAACTTATATAAATATACAATAAATTCCATATGTTTTTCACTTTGAATAATAATCAAGGCATGAGTACAAATTTGAACCATCTAGGACAGTGAATCCGAGAAACAGCCAACAGTCAGCACTAAGCCGTGCATACGTAATTTCTCTGATCGAAATCTTATCACACTGTGTCCGCCAACTCTGTGCTTATCCACGTGGCCCAACAGCTCAATCAAGCAGGCACCAAGGTGCTTTCACTTTGGCCTCAAAATCGCGCCCGCAAAACAAACATCCCATCGTATCCATCCCATTTTCTTCTTATCCTATACCTACACTTCGTGGCATGCGCGCACGCAATCTCTCTCTCTCTCTCTCTCTCTCTCGCGGTTCCGTCTTAACAAGGCATCGTTTTGCGGCGCGTCCAGTCTCGCTTTTTTACAGTTCCCTCCTTTGTTCTCTCCCCTGCAGATGCGGTTTTCCCGCAAAACGGTTCTGTTTTTCTCTCTCGACTACCCCGTCTAATCTCGCGGCGAGGATATTATAATGCGTAGAGGTGAGGCTCTAGCGCACGGCACATTATTAGATGCACGAAATAGCCGCTTAATGATCCGCCCGGCCTCGATTTGCCCCTTGGAAACGTTTTAATTGGCTCTCTCGCGGTCGTCTTCCGGAGGACGCTCGATATTATGATTTTCTGACTATTACTGCGATCTCGCGCTGGAGTGGCTCGTTAAATTTCAGACAGAGGAGTATAAGTATACGCGGATTGTTCCAGAGGAAGAAGCCTAAGTCTATGCATATTCAGCGAAAGCAGACGAATGTGCGGCGGCGCAGAGCTTAATGGATGATTTATATTGTTCGAGATAAAGTTTGAAGAAGAAATCCAGATGCGAAAATAAAATCGTATCGCACACAGTTTGCGCACCGATTTGATCCTCGCATATATCATCCGTCGATTACGGTAGCGCTACTCGCACCGCCGGCATCCACGCACGTTACAAAAAAACCTGTCGAAACAGCGCCGACGAGAGAAGGAATTCCTCCGTAACAATCGGATTATACGATAGTATAGGATAGAGAGGCGGAGTAGTCGTCCCTACACACGCGCAGTCTACTCTCGTGCGGTGCGTGCATATTCTCGCGCGGGCACGTTTTGCGCAATTTTTTCTCTTCCTCCGCGCGGCAGAGAGTCCGCCGCTTATGTACTCATTTGAATGAGAGGGAGAGAGAACCGCGTGCGCCACGCGTTGCGCAAAGCTCTGGTGGCCGATAAAAATCGAGAGCAGTACAGCGGCAGCCTCGTCATCCACTGTGCTACGCTCTACTCGCTTCCTTCGAGCTATGCACACCATATGATCTGCTTGACGTATGTATGCGCGTCTGTTATGTAGCCGCGTGAGATAATAGATGCACGTTGGGATTTTTTCTCTTATAATTTCTGTGGACGCGTCTAGACATTTACTCCTTCTCCGCAGCTGTACCGTAACGTCGAAGGCCTCCGAAGCGAAAAATTACGCTACTACACGGGACACACGACACCAAGTCCAGAACTACACGGCGCAGAGTCCTAATAAACCAGCTCGAGCGACTAGGTGTAAGCGAATATACAGACATGCGGAAAGAGTCGCGCGAGCGTGTCGTTGGGAGGCGGCTGAAGGATCGCAGCTGCGATCGGAGAAGCGCATGTACCCGTTGCTCTGCTGCTGATGCTGTTCTGCGAGCGCGCGTTTTGACTTTTTCAGTTGCAGCTCGCTGCTTGTTTGCTTCGTTGGATAACGATCTATCCGGGAATTTGGCTTACGTGGAGTCTCTCCGTCTCTGTTTGTACGAGGTGTGAACCAGACTGCATCACGAGCTTCGCAGTGGCTGTTTAATTTTACTCGCTATTTTTCACGCCTCCCCGAAGAGGTGTGAACGTTTGCCGATCAGAGAAATTTCGTTATTCGCGGAAAACGATTTTCACTTTCCTTTGCTGCTTTGTTCGAAAAATGTTTTTGAATTCTGAACTGAATAGCGGCTTCAGCTGTGGTTATCGCGTTTTTATCGTACTTGGGAATTTCAAATGTACCCACACTGTATATTTAAGTACTGTTGAAAAAAACTCAATGAATCAATCAACAATAATTGGCGATGATCAAAAAACAAATATTTAAGCCCTCTTTTTTAAGCTACTTTTTGACGCAGATACCTATATGGGTCAGATGTAACACGAAAAGGGGGGTGACCCTCGGTTTTTGAATCGCGACGTTTGAATTCGATAACAACAATATACGGTTGCGTGACCTCTGCGCGCGCGTGTAGAATTTTCAAATTTAACACTATTTCAAGATGAGTTACGAGACGTTAAGTTTGAGATTTAGTCGGTTTCACTTTTTTCTCGAGCAAAACTTTTCCTGATCGACGAATCAAGAACTGCCCATCAATGATGATGGGAAGTTTTAGACGCAGAGGCTTTGTCATACGTCAAAAACACTGACGGCTGTGTAGCGCAGTTAAGTTATTGGAAAATAACAGCCTGGTGAAATATGTTGTCAGATCTTATGGAGTACGTCACATTGATAACGACTATTGATTCATAATTATTTATAATTTTAAGACTTTTTCATAAAGATAAGCATTTAAAAAGCAACGATGATTTACTAATTTATTTCTACAGAAATCGAAATCATCCCTTTCTTTCAAAAATCCGATAGACCTTTCGCTCGTATTATATGTTAAGAATTGTAAATCAATTGCAAAAATAAAAAAATCCGAAAAATGCTCGACAAAAATAAAACTACGTTCGCATTGTCACACGTTCCACTTTCGATTCCAAAACCCATTCAACATCTCGTGCACTTGTCAAACAAGCTGCCATCACCAGTAGCAGAGGCCATCGAATGAGGAAGCGCCTGAAAAGCAAAGATCGAACTTTACACACACGCGAGATCGCGATAAAAAAATTGCGTCTCGTCGTAGCATCACGACTCGCTAACAAAGCGAACCTGCAAATTAAAAATAAAAGCAAGTGTTGTACAGACTCATGGCAGATACGGAATATTGCGAACCTATCTCCCAAGCTGCACACAATGCGTTACGTGCATCGCGCGCGATCCTATCGCCTTCTTCGCGATTTTGAGTCGTGTTCGCGCGACTGCTGCACACACCCGAGACGGGCTTCGCTTCGGCTCGAATCGACTGTCGTTGATTATTCATAGCTTCTATTCCGTTTACTTATACTATTATTATTCGTTTACGTATTATCGCCAACAAAAGTGCATTTTTCCGAAGCATACTATACAACTCAAAAATAGATCAAGCGGATTCAGAGCGCAGACCGCATAATAAATCGATGAGAGCTCGATTATTCCTCCTTCGTTTGGCCGACGCGGAAAGTAAAAGCAACACAGCGTCGCATTGTGCATCGCGCGCGTCTTCCGGCTCGTCCGCGCGCGCGCGTTGTATTATCCGAGCGCGAGAGCGCAATAAGAGGAGCCCGAGAGAGCGAGAGTATAGACATAAGTACGCTCTCTTCTTGCGTGCCTCTTCCTGCAATTACATCGATATTTAAACGTCCCATCGGTGTGCCGGCGTGTGTTGAAACTCTCCGCGTGGGGAGAGTGACTGTCGCTTGCACTCCGATGCTCGATCGCTCTCGATTGATTATAATGGATCGGGATGAGCTCTGCTTCGCTTTTGCCGTAGCGCAGAGCGACGGGGATCGTTTGAGAATAACGCAAGCTGTTATACCTATAGGATGCTCTATTCTTGTGCTTTATTCAACGCTTAGGCTGGATGATACATTGTTTCGTTTTTTTCTCCTATTTTCCACCGATGAATTTGTTGCGGCACTGGCACTCGTTGTTTACGCACACTCCATAACTGTAGAGCTTTGAGAGGCAGTTCTGCCAGCAATGGAGTTTCTCGCAGTCTAAGCACACAGATTTTTTTTAAATTGATTGTTGAGAAAATTTAAATTGACTTGTGATATGATTGAGTACGAAACTTGTAAAACTCATCAGTTGACTCGGACGACGCCACCTACGCCAGAAGCAGAACCAGCAGGAACAAGAGTCTTCATCGTGCTTCGATTAGTGATTCTCAAACTCCGTCTGAGGTACATATGAGCTTAACCGATCGTGAATTAATTCTTATATACAGAGCGACGTTGCGTTTTTCCATTTCCCTATCATGGGATATATTTTACAATATGCGCAAAGATAATTACAATTGGTTCTTTTCCGGAACTGATATCTAGGATCACTTCGTCACACTCTCTTATCGGCGGCGCAGTAAAAGCTCGTTGACTCAATAAAGTACTGATGCATTTAGATTGCTATTGGATAAACGAACTTACGACGCAAATCACTGGTATTCTTCTAAATAAGAAATAAGCGAAAAATACCGACGAGCAATTTATTAGAAAAAAAGAATGAAGAAACGCTCGCCGCTCGGCGCGAGACTTTATTATCAATCTCCACTGGAGAGCTAAATGCGAGCGTCTCTCTCTCTCTCTCTCTAGCGCGCTCTGTGAAAATTGCAGAATCTTAAAATATATGATTTTCAGCGAATATAATAACTCGCGCTTGCTTCGTTCACCTGCGTCGATATAGCTGAACTTTTTCTTCATCGCCGCGAAAGAGCGCGAGAGTCGCATCTTCGAGTCACGATTACGCGGTGCCGCAACTGTCGGGAGGTTTTCCCATTGAAATTTACGCTCTGCTCTGCCGCCGCTGATTTCGTTAATGAGGCGCCATGATGACTCGTCCGAACTCGTGATTTTTTCTCCCCGCACCCTTCTTCGCTGGAAACGCTGCATAAACAATTAGCATTGAACTTTGGGCAACGATGGTTGCGCGAGCAACATGAATTTTATCTTTCGCGTAACGAATTCCAGGAACGTCGCCGTAACTAAAGTTCATCGATGAAGTCAAGTCGCCGGCATGATTCATAAAGATTTCGTAATAACGGAGAAACTCCCGAGAGCAGAACTTTCTCGCAAATACAATAAATCATTCCTCCGCCGCGGAGCGCGCCTTTGGAAAAGTCTTCTGGCGCAAAAAAGCGAGGGACGAGGGACTCGAAAAACATTCGTCGCATCGCTCGCTCGCTCGGCGTAGCTTTATTCAATTAAGTCGTAAAGCGAAAATCTTTCATTTTCCCGGCGACGGCGGCAGTGCAGGCTCTGCTGCACAATCGTAAATCTGGCCTGTAATAACCAACGATTACCGGCTTACGCCACTGCGCAGTGCGCTCGCGCGCGGGCGTCCCTTTTTTTCGCGCCGCCGCTCGCTGCTCCGCTGCTGTGCAGTGGTGTCGCGCGGCGAGCAGCTCGGTCCCGAGCGATAATGAACGAGCGAGCTCGGTCCCGAGTTCGGAATCGGGGAAATTATCGAGTCGAGAGAGAGAAAGAGAGAGAGAGAGAGAGAGAGAGAGAGAGAGAGAGAGAGAGAGAGACGGAGAGAGATTGAAAATTTTAGTTGGCACTTGCGGTCGATCTTCATTAATTCTTTCGTGATTGCTGCTCTCGAGGATTGCTTTTCACCCGAAGTTCGTGCGACGGGAGATTTTCTATTCCCGATTTTTAAAATTCAATCTACTCGATTTCAATTTTGAAAACGGCCTCGGATGAAATTTCCAATTTTTTCTTCCGCGCCGGGTATTAAGATATGTTGTCTCCCTGTGAATGACGAACGAAACCCTCTGTAGACAAAGCCAGAACCGCTTGCGAAATCGAAGCGCCGCGTAGTGATATTCCGTACAGTAGACAGAGCTATAGAACAACGACAAACAGCCAGAAGGAATCCGCGAATCACGAGTCCACTCGGCGAGATTCGTCAAACGATCGCGTCGATAAGGAACAACAAGCGCCTCTGCTTTTTATCGCGGTACACAGCGGAATCCGCCGAAAAAGAAAACAAAGCCGGCGGACTGATGGAGAATAAAAGAGAATGAATCCTCTCTCTCTCTCTCGCGCGCGCGCTCATGAATTTCTAATCCGGCAAAGGATCCGTACAGCACACAAGTACGCCTTTGCTCACGTTGTGTGTACTATCGGGCATTATTTGCGAGACTGCGCGCTTGAAGAAAAATGAAAAGAGTCCCGAGGGATGGAGGAGGAGCGTGTTTGCGAGTACAGCTCTCATCTGACAAACGACGTGTAATGTCGCGAGGCGAAGAGCGAATTCGAGTTTTATTGTGCGCAGCACGAGTGTACTACAGTGCACCCATTGCTTATTAATGCCGGGGGATTAATCAAGTGCACACAGCGTTAGGCAAGCGAACGAGAGACAAATTGGTGAGCACGCTCGAAGTATGAATTCGCCGAGGTTCAGCGTTGAGAATCGCGGACGTCGCGTCATTGGTCCGACAATCATCCTAACCCAATTGTGCCGAATTCGCGCGCACAACCTTGAGCATCGACACAGAGCGAAAAGCTCGACGCGGAATTCTCCTATAGGATGAGAAAGATGATGAGGCAACTCCGACTTCGCGACCTCGTCGTCGTCGTCCTGCTGTCGTCGATTGCCTATAAATCAGCGATAATCGTTTCCAGACCTATACAAAGAAATAAAAAGGGTTGAATTATCGAATGATGAGCTTTTGTGCGCGCGGGAAGATCGATCGATCCTTTCTGATTATTGTCGTGCGAATCGTCGTCTGGTCTCTGTGCCCTCTTCGAATCCTCGTCAGTTTGGCGCGATTGAGTAATGCCCATCAGAATTATTTGTCAATAGCGCTTTTCCAATTCTGACGGCGTAGCACTCGTATAAGATTTTTATCACTGGATAGATTAATCGGTGAATCTCGGCGATTACCTAATGGCCGCGCCGTGTGTTTCCGTAAAAGAGCATAAGTTCGTGGAACGACGAGCACGAGAGAAACGAGTCGGTACCGCGTATAAGTACCCGTAATTTTCAAAAACTACTCACACAAAGCCAGTAAAAAGTAAACGGCCGAGCAAACAGACACGACAGATAAATTGATGAGAGCGCGATGAACTTTTTCCTTCGAGCATCACACACACACACACACACACACACGTACATACAGCCCGGGAGACAATAGCACGGTATAACTCTCCTCCGTCGTAATCAGTCGTTAATATCGATTATAAACCTCGAGACTCTCTTGCCGAGAGAAGATCCCACTCAATCGATCTCATCTCGTCTGCTTGTATATAGGTGTACGTAATGACCGACATTTTTCCCCTCGGGCTTCTCTCTACAATCTATGCACGAGGAGACATTTACGAAATTACACACACGCGGCGACATGTCGACGATGATGCATCTGTGCCGGGAGATTCCGCGTTGCCGGTGAAATCGCTGGGATCTCGCGTAGATCGTATCGATCGTTTTTCGGCTGCATCGGCGGCGCGAAGGTCGGAGGTGCGAGCGTGATTTTGAAATTCCTCTTTTTTTCCTTCAATGGGAGTCGTAAAACGAGTGCGGCTCTATGCACTTATTTTGTTGCTAAAAACACGTTTGAATCGAAATCGTCGAATTACCGCGGCACATACAACGATCCCAACGCGCTCGGACAAGGCTCGCGAGAACAAAAAGAAGAAGAAGAAGACAAGCCCGAGATGTAGCTTCCCGATACGTCAGCTTAATGATGCATCTGTTTCCGAGGCGCGTGTTATTTTTTTCTCAACTAGAAATCATCATCGCCGACACACAATGCAGTATAAGGCTTCATTTTTTCCTTCACACTTGACGACGTCGCCTTCAAAAGCTGCCTACCTACGACGTCTTTTGTGTGGTCGATGCTTCTGACACACTTTTCCGCGAGAGCTGCGTCTATATTAATCTCCGTTTTGGTTATGATTCGCAAGTTTTTAATTTCAGCAATTAAGCGAAGGAAATGAGCGATTACACAGGTCCGTATTTGCTTGTAAAGATCCAAAACGATTGTATATTTATATATTTCAAAAGACGTGTACATAATCGACGTTATTATACGTTGGAGATAAAAAAGCGGAAGACGTGACTAGGTACGTGGTCGGTAAACTTGTTCAATTTTTTGCGTATCCAGGACACGGGGCGAGGACATCAGCAACGGCTGCAACGAAAAACGTGGCTCGTGATTGTTCGTTCTTAATACTCAGCGCAAGTCTCGGCGCTAACCGTAGCTGTGTAAACACTCACCCAACTCTGGAGGAAGACGATCGGCGTTAACGGCGCCTCCTGGCCCTCATCATGTACCTGCAGCGCTCCTTCCGCGACATTTGACGCCAGCACTTACCCGCCTGCTTGGCCACCCGCGTGACGCAGGCCCGCGGATTCTTGCGCAGCATCTTCATGAAGAACAGGATGAAGCCGTTCACCTGCGGCTTGCTGCTGCGCCTCTTTCTCTTGCAGGCCATCTTCCCCGGACGAGCTCGCGGTTAGCTGTGAGATTTTTGGATTGAGGTTAGTTTTCGGTGCTGGACAAAGCGTGAGAAGAGAGACCGTTCGGTGAATCGAGGTTATACTAGGAGGCCAAGTCGCGAGGAGATGTCGGATTGAATTTTCATCGATTATTGGATTAGGGGTTATGACGTTTTGCTTCTCGTAAGCGGTAGTGAGAGTAACGAGCGCAAGCTAACTTCCGCACTGAGATGAAAAACTCACGAAAAAGTACCTTAAAATTTCAAAATATGAGCCTTCCGTCAGCAGAGCCCTCGTCCTCTCCTTCCGTCCTCACGGCGAATTTAGACGTCGATCCGTAGCGCGTCCGAAGCTGATTCTCCTCCTCTGCGTCGATGCTTCTCTCACATGGTTCAAGTCCGGAGAGCCAAGGAGTTTTTCGACGACGAGACCGCGTTGACTTGCAGGCTTGCGTGCGCGTCGCTCCTGCGAATTTTCCTTTTCCAAAGCGATAAGCGTGAAAAAAAATTTAGACGAGTCGACGCGCCTCTCCTCATCCCTGCCTTGCCGAAACTGACGCTGTTTTGTTGCGGCGAAACAGCGGACTGCTTGTTGATCGCCGCGGTTTCTATAGTTTACACCGGCGCGAAGTTCGCGCGACGGATTTCAACTTTTTGAAGTCTCTCGCCTTCGAACGTCCTCTCATGCATGCGCGTGCGTTCAATAGGTGCGAAAGTCAATTCGCGTCTGCGCCCGATGATTATGGAGGAAATATGAAAGCCATCAGTGTTATATGCCGCCTACGCGCACTCTGTCCTTGGAGATCGATGAATATAGAAATTAATATCAATAACAGAAACTCTTAGAGAGTAATTACGCCACATTGTTCTGGGATGGATGCGTGCGATGTGTGGACCTGCGATAATTCATAGCGGTGACGTGCCGATTTTTCACGACTGTTATGGGACTGCAGGATTGCAAGTTGTAATACGAATGTCAGAGGTATAGAAAGACGCTTAGATCGAAGGTTATTAATTTTGGCGCTATTGTTTAACATGGCATCGATTTTAAAATCGCACGAGCATGTTTCCTGAATAGCCTGATAATTCGATTTGATTTTCCAATAATTCAGAGAAAAACGCACGAGGAATATGCCTGACAACAGCATTATCAACTTCCCGCACGTAATCGCATCGAAAACAAATACCTCACGCGAACAAACAATCATCTATAGCTCGCGCGCAAAAAATCTAATTCAATCCGCCGGCGTCTCTCAACTTTCTTCCACCGGCCAAAAACGAGCTGCAAAACATCGTGTCTCGATTCATCAGCGCCTGGCAAATCGATTTTTCCGTGGAGCCCCTTCATAGGAAGGGAGAGAGAGAGAGAGAGAGAGAGAGAGAGAGAGAACTCGTTGAAAATGAATAAGCCACTCGCGCGCGATCCTCGAGGCGGTGCACAATGAGAGGCGCCAAGCGGAAGATGTGCCGATGCTTTCTCCTCTCGCCAACGCGATCCGCGTTTCTCGAACTTCTATTTTTTCGAGCCTCGAACCGAAAGTCGACGTTGATAATAATCACATTCAACGCTCGACGTACTTATTGTTCGCGCGCTCTTTGTGATTCTCGATTCGTATGTTGAGTTATGGGATTTGGAGACGTTCTTTGCGCCTTTGCATTTTGTTACCGAAAATTCGATTGCTACAAACTACTCGAAAAGCTCCGCAAGCTAATGATAGCTCAGTGCGGCGAAGCATTCGCAAATCTTGCGTCACATCGCCGGCGGTACAACAGCCGTTCGAGGGCCTGTTTTCCTACGAGAGCGAAACCGATTGTTCGTCTCGAGCGTTGGAATGCGCCAGCGATCTCTGAGGTCTTCGCGGTTTCGAGCCGCATCATTTTTTTTTCTCCGCCCGTACCGATTCTCCCGGCCGATTTTCTGCTTTGTTTTCGGCTGTGTGACAAGTATTTCGGCATCGCTGATGGGCGCAGCTGCGTGTAACGAAAATGACGACAAGGACGACGACCCTTTCGCAAGCTTGTGAGAACTGAAAAGTGTGATTTTTTCGGGCCGAGGGGCGCAGGTATCGCGTTACGTTTCGCAAGATTTTATTCGAGAGAAAATTTTTCGTCTATGCCTATTCCAGACTTTCTCGCAGACGGTCCGTGTACACCCGATGGATATTTATGCGAAGATGAGTGAAATTTTCCCGTAATTACCCCCATCGCGCACTTAGCCTATTAACGAAATCTAATTAATTTCCAATTACCCGTAATCGAGCCTGATGCGCGCAAAACGGAAAGCCGATCGGAGCCTGCGCCAGCGTAATGTGGAAAAAGAAAAACACACGGCGCGTCAAGAGCGCTTAGAGGCCTTCGGCGAGGCATTAATCGCTTAATTGCGCGGCGCACGGAAGGCTCGCAAAAGTCTCCTTACACTCATTGTCCTTCCCCCGTGCACGACACACTGGGAAATCCTCGCCGCCGCGACAATGCGCGAGGAATGCAGCGTTTCGGTAAAAGCCGGAGATTATGATCAATTTCAGAGGCGGCGCACGCGTTTCGGAAACGCTCCGATACTTTCTATCTTGATACACGCGCTGATTATTATATTACAAACACATCATTTAATTATTGCGAGTCGCGCGAGCGAGTGAAATGGGTGGAAAAAAGATTATATTGTATTACGTAAAGGGCCTTTCGAGAGATGAGCGCGCGCTGTCGCTGCGAAGAAGATTCGCTTTTTTTCAGGCGCGTCTTTTAGAGTGCTCCTTTGTTACGTGTGTGCAGCGGCGCCTTTACGTAAATGTTATTATATCGCGATTAGCCGCCGCCGCGTGACAAATAAAGCTTTCGTCATTTTAATTGTTTTCCTTTGGCTTGTATTCTCGTTTTTCGGCCATCATAACAGCGCTTAAGACACTCTGAGGTGAGGAATTCGTAACAATCGGTATCTCGGATTTATCGCCGTTTATGTAACGCGCCGTGAATCCCGGACATTCAAAAATAATGTGATGTTTCCCAGGGTGTCCTTTACAAAGTTGATCGATCGCCCTTCTACAAGGCGATTCCCGATCAATTTTATCTACACGGCGATTTAATCCAGACACGCACGGGCGCGGAGCCTTTTCTAACTCCGACTTTTTCGTAATTAAATAATCGAACGCATCGATTTTCCCGAGGAGATAACTCTCGGTCCGCTACCACCACACCCAATAATTATTGTGAAAATCCACTTTGCTTCTTTCTACCGTGTTACTTCTGCGCTGCGTATCTGGCTGATTTACATACACATCATACGCCCGGGCGGACGACGCGTCAATTACCTTTGTCTCCTTATCGAGAGATTGGCATCGAGCGTAGTGCACAACGGACAATATAACACTCGCTGGACTTTCTTTGAGCACAATGCCATCGATTCAATATCGAAAAGAGTCTGGAGGTGTTATTAGATTATGTTTCAGCTCGAAACAAAAGCATATCTAGCCCTCTGAGTCGGCGCCTAAGCGTACGAGTACGCGACACTTAAACTTACATAAGTTTTCTCTTGTATGAATTGGGAGTAGATATAAAGCTACACCCTCGGTTGTACTGATGAGCTTGTACCGTAAGTCTCTGGTCAGCGAAAATAGCCGGGTTTTAGAACACTTTTTCTATAAAGCGTATCGAAATTATCACGCGAAAAATGCCTAAATGGAGGTGTGCTACCTACAACAAAACTGCCTTGTACTATCATAAGCTCTGTTAGCGAATTCTATTCATGTCGATTGTTATTTTAATTGAAAGAGTCCGATAACATGAAGCACCGTGAACTAGCGCTAAACGATCGTAAAACGAAATATTCAACGATTTGCGCTTCAGCAATATTCGCTCACTAAATATCCGACTCGACACCTATTAACGCATCGATAATAAACCGCTAACGGCTTCGCGGCTATTCTGACAACGAAACGAAAAGCCGCCACACCGCCCGCCGACGCGATCCAACCTAATCGTTATGTGCTCTCTTGCCGAGAAGCCGCAATCTTCCCTGCGTTAATGCGCTTTTACGAGCAGCGCGCCGAGGATGCGCGTTTCGCCTGACCGTCGATTCTTCGCATTCGAGCATTTTTTCGCACTTTACGCAGCTATTATATAAAGTAGTTTTCGCTCATGCGGGTCGTCGAGATACCGTAGGAGGAAACGTTTACGGGCTTTCTAAAGAGCAGTACTATAGGTTTTCTAATTTTACCATGCATTTTCGAATAAATGATCGAGTAATTCGAGAAGGAAGTGCACTCTGCGTCATGAAATTTGAATCCTTTATACTGCGAGGTCGAGCGCGCCATTGTTGATATAGGGAAACGAGTTTCTTTGTGTCGCGTTTCAGCCGGTTAAAGGCGAAGATATTTTTTTACGATTATTGCGCGAAGAGGAAAATGTCGTGCGCTCGCGTATGCTTGAAAAAGTTTTCGCTTTTCATGCATAAGTGTAAATCCACGGTCGAGTGGGAACAGCTCGATTTTATTTTTGGGGTCAAACTTTCCAGACCGATTTTTTTCAGTTCTATGACCATCTGATGCCAAATTTTTTTGCCGGACAGCAAATTTTCTTAAAGGAATGCAACATGGGAAAAATTAACGAAAACTAGCCTGAAGGCGCAATCCGAAAATGCATATTACTATAAAGTATCGGAAAAGAAAGAGCTTTAATTTAGCATCTGATAGTGCCATTCAAAATGTTGCTCGTTGCTCAAGTAAAAAGTTATCTACGCTTGACAGTAGCAAAAAATTATAAATATTTCGACTTTTTATGATAACCACTCGTTATATTTCTCTCTTTTTAAAATTCTTCGATCCGTAAAACTTCTGATCCGATCAATCATTTTTAAATTAAAGCTTTTAAAGCTCTCGGCTTAGGTACCGAGTTGTTTCCATTTGGCTGTGAATTTGCAGATTTATATTATATTTATAAAATATGGCAGTGAACGCTCGAGAAAAATATACAATTCGAGATGAGTAAATTTATTATGAATTGGAAGAGAAAAATTCCTGGAAAGTGGTCATTCATTTTTTTCGTTGCATAAGATGGCTTGGTGACAAAAGAATGGATGTATATCTTTTATGAAAACGTTATTTTAGTAGCTTACATTATTGCTATTATGTATACAGGTATGCGCCGGGTAATCCAAAACTAAAGTATATCATTTAAGACGTCAAAATTTATTACGCAAAATGTGTGAATTTTTTTAAATCAAAGCACTGATGATGGATTATGAAAAATCGCTTAGATCAAAAGTTATAATGAGAATTTTAAAAAGAGAAAAATGGCCGATACTTCGATTCTAGTAATATGCATTTTTGAATTGTGCTCCTTTTTGTTATTGAGTGCATGTCGTTGGACAATGCCTGGTTTTCATTAATAAGCGATGGCCAGGCGTGTGCGCGTGCAGCTTTTTCACCGATTGGATGATTCGAGGAATCAGAATGAATTGGACTGGTAGGTTATGTGCCTTCGAAAATGAATTTTCAACTTCTATATATAGGTACTTGACCGTGGATTTGCACACGTGTACGTAGATTAAAATAAATTACATTTACGAGGCACTATGTTAAAAACAATCTCGGGAATGGAGAGCGCTGCAAGCGCAGTGAAATGATGAAATAAAAAGATAAAAAATTTTAATCAAAATTTATTACGATTGTAAAATAAGGACGTAAAATTGCGCAGAAGATAATTCCAGCCGTTCATCATGCAGCTCCAATTTTTGCCTCTCTCGATAATTCGCGTATTTATCTGGATTCCAGAGCCTCTCCCGCTGCACTGCGCGCCCAAAAATTAGGCAACATCGGCTCATCCACATTAAAGCGTTCATCGTCTAAAAGAAAATTAAAAACGGCACCCATCAAACTAATAGGAATTGCGAATTCGCGAGGAACGTAGTAATTCACGACGACGACGACGACGACAGGTGACATTCCAAATGAAGCTCGGTGAGTCAGCTCTCGCGAAATTAAAACTATTAGCGCATTTCTCTGGCCAATTGTTGGGTACAGCTAATAATACACAACTAAAGCTCCGCGCTTATATCGCAATCCCTTCAAAGGAGCTGCCTCGGCAAATTGCTCGCAATTATTCGCGCGATACACATTGTTTCTTTCTCACACCTGATGCGCTGTGTTTAGTGCACAGCGTGTATATTGTCTCGTCACTCACTCGCGCGCGGGGAGATTGGATTTCCGCGGAAAACATGCTATGCTAATTGTGCGCACGTTTAATTGGAGCGTGTGCGAGGTTTATTAAATCTGCGGTTTTCGCAAACTCATCTCTCTCTCTCTCTCTCTCTCTCTCTCTCTCTCTCTGTCTCTTTGTCGCGCGAGCTTTTGTGTGCCGCGATACGCGCGATATTAAATTTAACGCAGCTCGTTTTAACGATGATTTTATTACGAGACGCGCGCACGCGTTTCAGCGACTCCGCGCGCGAGGCGATGTGCACATCGGATTAATAGCTGCGCGCACTATAACGCTTCGCGAGCTTTACGAGTCTTTCGGCGTCGAGCGTGTGAAATGCGCCGGGGTGGATTTTTGATGTTCGCTCGCCGGATAATTAGAATCGTTGCATCTCTCGATTTACAATGTTGCGACAGGCGAAGCCGTGTATCACACTTTTCACCGACTCCATCGCATAATTGAATTAGGACAGCTGCGGCGTTTTGGGCAATTCGTCATCATAGCGTATATTTTCACAACGACGACGATGACGCCCACGCGTCTTTCCCAATTTCCAGAACAATCACGGAGACAATGAAATCGAGCTGTGCACTCTACTACAAAAAAAAAAAAAAATAAGAGAGAAGTTAAGGAAAAAAATAACAAGCATCCAAGTCTAATTATAGGTTTAATTACGAGTAAATCACGCAATTCGAGCCGTCCCTCTCGAAATTTTAATCGCCGCGGCTAATTACAAAGTTCACGGACTGGTCGGTCATTGCGAGTAAACAAAGTTTATGCGCGCGCGGATGTACGACACGTACACCTTGAGAACTTCCTCGAGCTGCCTGACGTGCAAGCGCGTTAAGCAAATCTCGCGCGCACGCGACCATTACATGAGAGTTACCAGCGACGAGTCTCTCTCTCTCTCTCTCTCTCTCTCTCTGCGTGACGTCGTTTTGCGATGCTGCTCGATCCTTTGTGAATCTCGCTGTTGAGCAAGCGCGATCCTTTTCGGGGCTAATCCTTTTGTTTCGATCTCTTTACTTTCCACTTGCCCAACTTTTCACGTCGAAATTTTGCGGCTATTCCTGCGCGTTTTTTTTACAATCGTAAGCGCAAAAAGCACAGCGCGCATCGGAGTTCAGGCTCGAACTTGCATTTACATCACGAGGAAGTTTAAAAAGTCGCTACAAACGTCAGTCCTCCCTTTTCGACTTTATAAGGTATCAATATCGAAGCCAGCGGAGTGTCCTCTCCTCAGCTCCTCTCCTTAAACACTTCGCCGCTATGTAGCTCCTCCATTTGCGAGAGCCCGCAACTTTTCATCGCCTTCAACTTTCCGAATTGTCTCTATATCTCTCTTTGCCGCGTACTTTTATTTTACGGCCGTAGCGCCGGAAGATCGATCCTCTTGTCCGGCCGCCTCGCGCGCGAAACGCCGGAGGTGACAAGGGGCTCGTATACTTACCACTTTTTAATCGGAAGAACGATGGAACGAAGTCGCGCGCCGCTCTTGTGTATAGTTTTTAAACCGTGTAGCTATATACTGCAGTTATACACTGGCATGGGCCCAAAGATTTGCCAATGAATTGGAAAACATGATTTATCATAATAGTTCGCATGTGTGCGCAATAACAGCTCGTGAACTTGTCTGTGTAATAAGCCGCGAAATCATTATACGCCGTGCTTATGGGCATCATCAATTTCTGGAACATCATCCTGTGCACACAGCGCGATGCTGCTCCCTCTCTCTCTCTCCCTGAAATATAAAGTATGTAATTTTATATAATCTCGCTGCATCGAAATGATATGAAATATCACCCGATTAAGCACACGGCGAATCTCTATATACAGCTAGCGCACTCTGTTATTGCATAACGCCGCATCGCGGAATCGAACTTTAGCAAAACGGAGCTTTAATCGGGCCGTAATCCTCAGAACAAACCAAACGACGCCGCGACAAAAAAGACGGAAAAGCAAATTTAACTCTCCTGCCTGTGTATATAACTGCGGCGCATCGGACCAGAAAATTAAACGTCATAATCGTCCTGCGCACCATGTACACAATCGGCGATTATTCTTATTGCTATAAATAGTAATAGCGCTAACTACCAAACACGAAAGTAAAAGCAGAGAAGCATGCGGTGTGTGTAATCGATGGGCCTTTAATTAGAGCCGACAAACGTGCAGCGTTATGTATGTGTGTGTACCCATACTATAAATACTTATCGGCGACCCAGCACACTAACTTTCCTCCACCACGTATACCGTATAATGATGGACGCGAAAGTAATCTAGAAAAATTTCGCCTCCGAATTTGAGATCGATGCATAATTCAATCGTGGATGAGAGCAAACAATAATCCATTCAATTACATTGACCTATAATGGAAGAGCGGAGAGAGAGAAATACTTTCCTCGCAGCGCTGACACTACCGAGTGAATCGATCGGGATTTCATGCTCTCGCATCTTTTCCGAGGCTCCGACAGTCGAGGCACTTTAACGCGGAGGAGATGCATTGTTTCGCGCATACCTATATATGTATACGCGGCGCGCAACGACGAGAGATGCGCTGTCACGCTGCGGTGAGGCGCTGCTCTGCTCAGTAATGGCTCGGTAATGGAATCGGATTCCGCGAAACTTTCCTGCATAGCACTGTACGTATACGTGCGGATCGCTTCTGCGGAGGATGCTATGCGCTATTGTATCGAACTTTGGGCAAATTTATCACGGCCCACTACGAGGGATCAACTTATTACTCAGCTATTCCAATCATTCGATTGAGCTGCGCGCGCGCGAGAGAGAGCTGTACCCAATTCATCTTTTCAGAAAATGACGAAATTCCGTGGGCGCACTCGCGGATAGCCAGAATTTTGTTCCTCAGACATCCGAATTTATTGCCATTTCGCGGTAATTGCGGAGTCTGCGCGATAATAACGAACGCCCCGATAAATCCGCACAGCCGTTGCACAACGCGAGCGATACCTTACGCAGCAGCTGCGCAGCTCTCGTCAAACTCTCAATTATTCATCCTGCCCCCTCGCGAGTGAACGCCTTCTCATTAGGCTCTTCGTTGTATACGGCTGTGCATCGACTGCGGCGCGTATGCAAACTAGTCGTATATCTGATTGACTATTTTGGCCGGGCGAGCATTTGCATAGACTCGATTTCACGCGCCTCGCGCGGGTACTATAAAGGGAATCCCGTGCGTCGTGTTTGTGCAGCTGTATAAGTAATGGGAGAGACAAACTGCGCGTTTTTTGTTGTGGCAGGGAATCATGGAGCATCTCCCGCGTGTGCGGTGTCGCAAAGCCTCGTATTGATGTCCGGAGGGGTGTATTACTTTGGAGGTTTCTCAATGCAAAAATTGCAAAAATTTCAGATCGACCGATTCCGCGCGAACAGTAGTTGTTCTCTCTGTGGATTTTCCTTTTATATTTTGTTATACGAACTACGCGACGATAACTGCGCCAGATAAGTCCGTGCAGAAGTATTCACTGCCGATGCTTGTTAGAGGCTCCGTATCGAAGGGTCAACCGCCGGTGCATACTCTCACTTGCCAAGAGTCTCCTGCATGCAGCGCTCTGACCTCCGCAAGGTTGGTGCCTCGGGATGTGCGCTTGGAGACGTACTACGTTTCGGAATGGAATTCGCCGAGTTCGCGGACAGTGCGGTGATTTCCGCTTGTTGACTTAACGCCGCATCTACATCGATATGCCTATCATAATAAGTCTTCCCCGAGTCCCGACAAAATTTTCTCACGTACTCGAATAGCCGAGCTTACGTAGAAGTTCAGGCCTCTAATTTTATTTATCGCTCACCGAACAATGGCCACTAAAGGCTTATCCACGCTAGAAATCCCAATGAAACACTTTCGAGCGGTGTCCGTCGCCTCGATCATCTTCTACACGCGAAATATACATCTTCCTCGCTGTCTAGCTCTTTCTCCGGCGCAGAACGTCGTCTGATCGTTTTCTCTCCGCGGAGAAAATCCGGCACGCGATATTTCAGTCTCCTATCAGATCTGAAGGTCAGAGCGGCGGCAGCAGGAGCGCGACCGAGTGCATTATAAATCTATCGAGAATCGATCGCAAAATTTTACGCCAGCTTCGGCCGCGGGCCGCGATCTCATCGTCATGTATACTGTATACTGTGTATGTGGAGGGGCCAGCAGCGAGAAGTTTTCTCCTCCGTCGGTTTTATTGCGGAAGATGCTCGCGCGAAAATTTCGCCGGATATTTATTTAAAATCGTGTGAGACGGACGATCGAAATTAAAAATGTATTATTTTAATTACAAAAACGGGCTATATGTTAAGGATAGAATGAGGATAAGATGAACGCTCATAACATACATATTCAAATTTCATTCGCTAGACGGGTTTTTCTCGAGTTATTGAGTAGTTAAGTCGCCAGGTGACGAGGTTTCTGAAGATAACGGCGAGCAGAAATTGGCGTAATTTTATAAATTCGAGATTAACTGGGCAACAACCTGTCACGATTTCTCCCAGGGTAAGTCAGCTATAACGCAATTAAAATAGAATAAGATTACCTAGTTTTCCCCGTTTGGCCCTCGGGATTACTGACCCCCATCCTCGTAATAGATTTTAGACTGAATTCGGATAATTGTACAAATTGTAAAAACCGCTGCCAATTCATTAGCACGTTGCTTCCTCCAGCTAAATTTATAGGTCTTATAAATAAAATATTGTTTCAATATACAGTATAATCTGCCTGCTAATGTATGAGGCGGTTTTTGATACATAATTTAATATAAGTTTTGGATGGTTCATTGTCCAAAAGTTTGCCGATTCCTCTATTATTTTATTATAGAATACGAAAGCTGCCGTCAATTTTTGTCACAGAATATATCAACTATGACATAAATTCATAGATAGATCCAATTGACGAAATCGTTTAAAATTTTAGCAGCAGATAGATTTTTTTATGGTTAATCACCAAATAAAATTTTGAAGCGTTTAACTACATTGTTTTAGAGATATAAGGAATAAAAAAATTTTCAAAAAAAATTGAAACTTTGATATCTTAAGAACCATAGGGGTTTGAAAGCAATGCAATGAACTTAGCCAGAACCCATAAAATATCAACTTTTTTCCAAAATCTCAAGCGCAATAAGGTCTTTTTACGCCCGTAATCGAGGCACAAAAAAACTCATTTTTTTCAGTTTTCGATTTATTATTGAAAAAATAAGTGGTCAAATCACTTGAAATTTTAATGGGATATAGTTTGGCACGTGATCCATCGACATAATCTTTTTCGTAAGGTTATGATGTTTAGTTTTAGAAATATGAATTAAAAAAAAAATCACTTTTACGAGTTTACGAGGAATGAAGGCGCGCTTCGCGCGCTCTTGATTCTATCTCTGTCTAATAACACTGGTAGAAAATCTACCATAAGTGTTGGGTGGCACACTAATGTCTGCTAATATTTTATAAGCATGTAGCATGCTACTAAATCCCTCAAAACTATTTTTTAATAAATATATTAATAATGCTCAATGTCGTTATCATTGGTTTGAATAGTGAATTTGAAGAAAAGTTTAGTATAAGAGTCAGTGGGTTTGTTTATCATTACAATGCCATTTATTTGCATTATAAAAAAGCTATACAATTGAAATTTTACACATATACTTACTATGCTACCTAGAAAATATGTAACCTACATGATTATGATTTAACTGTTTTCATTTATATTTTTACATCGAGGCCCATATGAATTTAGCGTATCAAATTTGCTTGTAGACAGTTACACAGAAACTACCATCTCTAGCACATTGTATTTCTGGTTTCTAGCATATTTTTACATGGAGAAAGTGATTTATTCTCATTCTTCATTCATTCTTCTTCATTCATTCATTTTTGAATGAGAATAAATGCAAAAATGGAAAAACAGGTATCGGTCTCAAAATCTCTCACAATTATTAAAAGTCAAAATTCTAATTACCTAATACCTTGACAAAAAAGCCAAAACATTTATCACTTTCTCCATGTAAAAATATGCTAGAAACCAGAAATACAATGTGCTAGAGATAGTAGTTTTTGCGTAACTGGCTATAAGTAAAATTTGACCTGCTCAATTAAAAAATTCGCGTGAGCCTGGATGTGAAAATATGAACGAAAACAGTTAAATCAGAATCATCTAGGTTACATATTTCTAGGTAATATAGGAAGTGGCAGTGTCATATTTTAGTTGTCTAGTATACTATAGTATATATAGGCTATAGCCTTTTTACAATTCAAAGAGCATTGTATGATGATAGACTTAAACTTACTGACTCGGATACTGAACTTTTCTTTAAATTCACCTCTCAAACCTAACCGAGGGTGACTTTGGGCACAGAAACACAATATATCTTCAAACTCTTTATCCTTTTAATTGAACTTCTCACTGACATTTAAAAAAAATACTAAATAATATTCACACACTTTATTACTACTTTAAATAGGGTTAGGCTGCCACTTTTCAATACACATGTTGTAATACTACACACTCTTGGTAATGATTAATTTTTACTAAAATTTCTTGCTAGTTATATTACATATATTGTATCTGTTATCAAGGTTTCCACATTTCATTTTAAACACCTCAAACATTTCTACCAAGGTTATGAGTTATGACTGTTTTGAGGGTTATGAATTTAAAGCGCGGTTCTGATCTTGTTGCCTAGGCAACCAATCAGCAACCAATCAGAATCACGTATTAAATGCTTCACAACAAAGGTCATCATTTTTTTAAGAGAGGATTTGCCGAACAAAGCGGTCAATCCGAGGACCAAACGAGGAAAAGTAGGTAATTTTATTTTCTTTCAAATGCATGTTAGCTAAATTGTTTGTAATATTGGGATGATTGAAAAAAACGCAAAATAGTGTTTTCAAAAATCAAAAAATGGAAAAAAACAAAATATTTAAGAAAATAAAAAATAACTGTTTTTTCCGAATTCAGAATCTAAAAATAGATAAGCATGTCAAATTGAATTGATATTGACGGAGTAGTTCCAGAAATATTACGGTATACATATACGGAAAGAATTTTACAATAAAAAATAAATAGAAATTAAGGATCAAAATTACCGTGCTAGCACAGTAACGTAGGGACGCCCCGCCATCTAGAGCACTTTTACGGCATCGGCATAGTAAAATTTTCGGTACTTTTTTATTTTTCTCCATAGCCTCTATATTATGATATTTTGTTGTATACATGTTCGTGACGCATTCTTAACGCTGTATTATTGATATATGAAAGGTTATTTGTATATGATACACTTTGAACCAAGAAATTCGTTGGATTCAACGAGCGTACATCAGGGTTAGATTTGGAGGTTATGGAAGCAGATGACGCTCATGGCCGCCCATGAATTCCTTTTGCAGCACGGTAAACATTTTCGACATCAAAAAATTTACAGTACCGATTCAGTAAAATTTACGGGCAGCAAGATAATTAATATCTTGGATCAGATAAAAACTTTCGGAAGATACAGCGGCCCACGATTACCGTGCTATTCCGGTAATTTTTTCTTTTCGTGTGCATACACATACACACACACATCCATATGAACATTTTCTAAAAACACTTGATTTGAACTTCTAACACACGAAAAAATATTTTCTAGAAGTTTTGACGAAACTCAAATTTTTACTATTATACAAAGCTTCCTCTAGGTGGAAGCAATAAAAACATACTTATTTATAAAAGAACGCTGATCACAGACTTTGTTGAACGTTTATTTTAAGAAAGCATGTCCAACTGACATACACTATCTGTACATGTCACCAAATATTAACAGAATAATAAAATCACGCAGATTGGGATGGGCAGGGCACGTAGCGAGAATGGGAGACGACCGTACGGCAGCTCGTGTCATGAAGGGCAGGCCGATGGTAACGTGATCTCGAGGTAGACCTAGACGCAGATGGGAGGACAACGTAAAGAAATAGGACGGATGGGTGTCCATCGGAGGGTGCATCTTGGGTGGGGTTGACACAAGATAGGGCAGCGTGGAAGGCTTGCATAGATGAGGCGATGAACTTATGAGTTCTAAATGTCACTAAAAAACAAAAAAAAATGTCTAACTTACAAAAATACTATCGATATCGTTTTCTTGTTATCTCACCCCAAGTAAATGGAACCGTAGTTTGATATTATTCATCTTGAACAATTACTGTACAATAGATCAATTTCCTAGATATTTGGATTTTGGACTTGACTGTAGTTGTAGCACGAGTGGTTTAAGCAGGCCGAACAAGGCAGTTCTGGCATAGAAGGCATACTACTACTTATCAGTTATAGTCACGCGCAGATTGAGATGAGGATAATAGTATTGCTTGCGCGCCATCTGTTTCGCCGGCCACCTAGTACACGACATATTATACCACATGTCAATATACTCGGTTAATTTTTTAGCAGTTATATGGGCCGACTGAACAAAGTTTTGATTTTCCAAAAAATAAATTCGCCTTTAGTCTATTATTCGGATGACCTATAGTATTTCGTTTGATCTATATGAATTATTTCACTTCCCGCAAGTGAAAGTAAATTTTCCTCAAGAATAGTTTTTATCAACAACGAATTACCTTGAAAGGAAAGTAGAAGCGATAAATGCAGAGAATTTAAAAAAATTAGGATATAGAAAGAGAGCAAGCGATAGCCTCGGTCAGTAGAAAGTGACAAGTTCTCCCACGCTCATCGTGGTCTAAAGCTCGACTCTGCGTGTACTTGCTGAAGCTCAGATGAAGAAGATCCACACTCTCCGATGCTGCTCTCTCATTTTTTTCCTCCGCGCACCGTCTATATACACCTATATCGATAGGAGCACGCGGAAAAATATGCGAAATATCGTTTCAGGGCAATGTGAAAGCGCTACTTTGTTGGCGGCTCGCGCGAGAAATTGATATTGAATTTTGCCTTGAATCCCGGGCGTTCCATTACTGAATTTTCCGTTTTTCAATCGGGAATTCAATAAATGTTATTTAATTAAAATTCCCAAAATAATAGCAAGAGGGTAGTGATTTTATGGCCATAGCGGCGCATAAAATATAACCAGCAGCTGCAATTGTATGTACTTCCTTTGCTATTAATAGGATCAGTAACACTATTCACGTACACAATCATTTTTCCCTTATCTCCATCGCTTCGGCGCCAGAGCTGCGCAACTAATAATAATCTCAAGTCCGATCCGAGAGTCCCAGGCAAGAGATGCCGCTTGACATCGTAACCATTTTTCTCTTTTTCTCCGCCGCTCGCGAGCGCGGCGATGCCGATCAATCGGGATCAGCTCGAGACGACAATTTTAATACAGCCCCAGCCGGGGATGATCGACGCCGCACGAATTCTTGAGATTGGACTTCATTAAAACCATTAGTGGAATTTGCATTTTCTCAACGAGAATCACTTTATCTTCGCTGCTTGCGCGATGGAACAGGGTATATGCATAGAGAGGCACGTACCTATACGTGTAGGGGATTGATGTTGTACTTGTTTTTCTAGTTGCAGTCATCTGTTTTTTGCTTGTAAACTCGCCGGTTTCCAGCTTTACAGTAGAGGCTTGAGAGCCTTAGTTTCTCAAATGGATTGTATAACATGATTAACAATAGCGCTGTCGTATGTACATCACAATCTTTAAAAACGTTTCTAAGATCGCATAATACTTATGTTCATAAAGTTTTGCAAGGATTTCAAGCCTATTCGTTAATCGCCTATAATAGTATTCCGCGGTGCTTTGAAAATATAATTCATTTTATTTAAAAAAATTGAATTCTTTTGAAAGCACGCTTGGCGCTATTATTACTTAATTGAAAGTGTAAAATAATCATGATAGATTCTCAGAAGGAAATGTGAAATTTCTAAGATTAGGTATAGCGACCGATGCGTTTACTGAATAAAATTCAGAGCATCTCGAAGACCTAAAGCTAAATAGTAAAAGCTTGCAATGCACATACACTAGATACGTATGTTACGTGCAATCCTTAGAGCAATATCTTTTACCAAAACATAACAATATGTGCACTGAATGTAGGTACAGCGGTGTGCCATCAAAAATAAAAATGCCTTGTTTGACCTACTGCGTATACTGACCGCTATACATACGCTCATATTATAACTGTTAGAACTCCCAGAATTCTAGAGACCGAGACAGGGCTTTTCCTTCTCGACACAGAACGAGATATCTCGAGGCTTTTTCGGTCTCTAACATATTCTAACAATACGTGTAATACAAATACTACATTACATTACTACTTACCAAGGGCTAAGTGCAGGGCTTTTTGACCTCTTGTGGATATTGCAGCACTCGTCTTCGACTCGCTGTCTTAATTGCTAATTTAAAAAAACTCTTTTGACGTTTTATGGTCAAGGTCCAAGGGTACACTGTATACTATTTGTTTATGTGTGGAGGAAATATAAAATCTACGAAGTTCAACGATTGTGTAGCGCAGAAGTTTGTAATTTTGCTAGATTGTCATACTTTGACATTCGTCTGTTAATTAACTCACACTAGATTTGTCACGTGCACGCAAAGTGTCGCATTTGTCCGTTTCAGCGAAAGGTGTACTACGCTATATATCTGCGTATACGGAACGCTAACGCCCGAGGGTAAAACTCGGTTAAAAATAAAAAAAAAAAAATAGAATAGCTACAATAGCGTATTTTACGTAATCCGAACATTTTGAGCTATGGCATTGGTCATTCGTTTCGAAATCCCAAGGGACTCTCGAGACAATAATCATATGTTTGCTTTTTTTCTGTATCCCATTTCCTCTTCACTTTCGCAAGCAGCCACTTGTTGACGTGTTTACGTCTCTTCAAATTTACGTACATATACGTTCACCCCATGGATGAGAAGCAACTCATCCTCTCACTCGCGGGCGCCTATACGTGTATTAATTTATTAGCGGTCCCCGCGAAGTCATGCCGTAAATTTTTCAATAAAAGTGCGCGCCATCGTCTGATGCAACTTCGCGGGCTCTCCGCACGAAGTATTTGGGCCCATTGTTTACAGCGAGCTCGCAAGTGTTTCCTCATGGCGGCGCGGGAGGAAGGCCTTGCGCGCATTATAATATTCGTGCGCGCTCGTGAGAATAATTGATCTCGATACTTCGATAAATCGATCGGCGAAGGTATGCGCTGTGCATAAACGTGCCCTTCCCGCTTTCCGGGAAAATTGTCGGTGGTGCGCGATCATAGTTCGGTATAATTAAAAAATCGGCTCTTTCGTTTTTGGAATGGTGCGCAGTGTGCTGATAATGGAATTTGCATAAC
Organism: Nasonia giraulti; assembly: GCA_016647725.1. NCBI lineage: Eukaryota > Metazoa > Arthropoda > Insecta > Hymenoptera > Pteromalidae > Nasonia > Nasonia giraulti. The sequence continues at coordinate 622,567 of QLYP01000065.1, read as the reverse complement.
GTTCAACGAAGCTAAATTAAAACGTCGATTGATTCGCGTGAAACTTTCGAATAAAGGGAAGGGAATGTTCTTATTGATTCAGTCACAATCAATCATAAGGCGAACAATCAGAATCGTGACGGCCGAAACGAATCTAGCTATCAGAATGCGCATCAAAGTTGCAGTTTTGTCACCGAGTCTCCTCGACACGGGGAGTCTGCTATATACTCATTGTTATATGATCTTCCTCGACTGGTGAGCGACTATGAGATACTTCGTATATGGTCGTAGGTTTGCGACGCGGTATACGCTTATGATGTGCGGGAGAAACGCATAGGTTACGTCTGTATTTTGAGGCGGAAATGCGATGCGCGACGAGGTTCGAGAGCGCAGCTTACGAAAAACACGCGACTGTATCGATTCTCCGAATTTAGCTCTCTGGGCTGTGAGAAAATGATGCCGAGATCGTTAGTTGGAACACGTGCAAAATCCGAGAATTAATTTTTCTGCAAAATTTAGTTCGGTGTTGATTGTTGCACAGCATGCAGTATTGAATGCGAACTGCAGTTTATTTATATATTAACTTCATTTATTCGCGTGCAAATATTGCGAATCTCGCCGAAAATACTTCGAATATTGCGATAGGCATAAATTTATCACCAATTAATAAGTGAAACTCAGAAAAAAACTGCCATTTTCAAATATTGATTCCCCGGAACAGCGTAATTCTATCTATATAAATTTCCCATGTAAATTAAATTGCAAGACACGAGCCGCGCACAATGGAAAGCCCGCGAAATTTACAAGCTTCTCGCATACACGCGTAAGCTCGTCTTTCTCCCTCACATATTATAGAAAACGAAAAGGAACGTGAGACTTGGTCGTTAAATTCTCTTTCACGGCCGCGCTTTCTTCCTCGGTATTCTTTGAACTTCGCGCGCGTTCACATACATGCGGCGATCGACGCGTGAAACTATCGTAAAATCGCAATGAGAGAGGAGCCCAAGCCATAGTACTATAAGGATGAATGCGGCGATCGACGCGTGAAACTATCGTAAAATCGCAATGAGAGAGGAGCCCAAGCCATAGTACTATAAGGAAGAAAAGTCCGCGGAGGCTCAGGTGTGTACGTGCGCGGATGGCGATTATGAGAATAACACACGTGTGCGATGCTCGTATGTGCCGCTGGGGATCGACGGAAAAGTTGGTTTTGCGGAATTTAATTGATCGGTATTAGCGCAAGATCGACTTTCCGATCACGTACGTCCCATTAGACATGCGAGCGAGTGTGTGTGTGGGTGTATACGTTTATTCTCGAGGAGATTCCAAAGTGAAAAAACATCTCCTGGCTCCGATCCAGAAAAATAGCCCGTATAAAAGCGAAACGAAAGTTCGCTACTCGAAGCCGCTCGTCTCCCTATAATAAGACGGAAACAATTATAAGAGCCGTAATGAGATAACTATCTCCGGCTACCCGTCATCTTGCATAGTTCATAAACCTCTTCGCGCGGCCAGAAGAAAGGAGGACCAAAAAGAAGTCCGCGCGACGTCCTCCTGCGCATGCATAATACATGCTCTCTCTCTCTCTCTCTCTCTCTCTCTCTCTTGCGAGCGCGCGGGCGATACATTACGTATAGAAACGCGAAATTACGCGAAACGACTCGACTTTTACAGCCCCTTTAGCGAGCTTTAGCGACGTCGATTTTCCTCCATGTGCAGTGTGGTACAATAACTTTCTAGTCGCAGATACGGTCCGTAAGTTCGCAGCTATACACGAAATATATAACGATATACGGAGGGGGATTTTGAATTTCGGCTAGTTTATATCACTTACAGACCGACAAAGCTGCCTCCTAAACTATCTAAAACATACAGTGGCTGCACAGTAAAACGATTCGATTCATTGCTGATGCCATTCGTAAGAATTCGTATTTCTGCAATGCTATGCCCAATTTCGCGTATATTTGTGATTCGCCGGCATCGGTACACAAACATCAATTAAACACACTCGCGCATTGGTTCGCGTTCAAAAGGTACCGCCGCGCCGCTGGGATGCGAAACTGGTGGTCTAATGCTCTTCCGGGTCTGTACTTCAGCTATCATTGATTCGGCCAAGTATATCGGCTAATTATTCATTATCCAGCAATTTCCGTCGCTCGAGGGAGATTCTGCTACTTAAAAAGTATTAGCCGCGCACTTTCGCACGACGCGACGCGGCCTCGCTCGAGGAACAGCCATAAAAGAAGCGATGCGGCGGCGAAAAAAATTTCGCAATTTAGATAATATCTATATTCTTCTGATCAATGCTCGTAAACGTTATGTCATTAGGGCCTCTCTCTCTCTCTCTCTCTTTCTCTCTCTCTTCTTCGCGGTAATGGATTGTGCTCCTCATCGTTGCGCCACGTCAGTGGTAGAATGGCCGGTGCATCTATGAATTAGCGGGGATACACCCCAATCGTATTAGAGAATTGCCCAAGAGGCTGCTGCTGCCGCGGCTGCTTTTGTTATTTCGTTAAACACTTGCGAAACTCGCAACGGAAAATTTAGTGCGTATTAAAGCGACGTTAAATCGACGCGGGCCGCGATGGTTTAAAAAAATCCGGGAGATCCGCGCGTACGCGTGCATTATACCTGGCGCAATTTTTGTACGCGGCGCACGTACGTGCGGCGCTGTGATATGGTTTCCGCGCGTGGATGCGAATAAATTCTGAAAAAATTCAGTCCGTCCAGTTGCGAGGGAGTTTTTTCTCCGGCTTGTCGCATCAGCTGCGCGAAAAATATACGTGGCAGATTCAACGCGGGTATACAATGAATATTATATATAGGTGCGCGACGGTGAAAGTTCTGCAAATCTAAAAAAAGAAATATGGCAATCTTGCCGATCTCGATGACATATTATACGATGAATTTTTATGAATGATTCATAGTTGGATGAAACCGTATAAGTTGGAGAATCGAGGATTCTGGAAATATAAGTACCATACCCCACACGTTATAATCGAGTATGGAATTCGATGAATTTCAATCGGGTCGGATAATGCCTGAAAATAGTATATTATGAGACTGTTCTGGGAGATGTTTTTCCACCCTGTACGAGGTTTCTCGCACGAGCGAAGCGAGTGCGAAAATCGAGCAAGGTAGAAAAACACCTCCCACAACAGTCTCATACGATATTTTATAGCACGACAACCTCAAAATCGACATTAAAGTTGGCATTTTGAGGTTAGTGTGCTATAAATTGAAATTTCAAAATGAGCATCATCAGAGATCGCTCGATAGTAACATAATCGCAGGAAGCGCCAAAACTTTGAACGCAACGAAGATGAAAATTTTTACTCTCATCGCATTCCGAACAATTTCTCTTCCGCGTCCATCAACTCCGGAAACTAGTTCACACCGACAGACAGGCAGAGCGCGTCAAAGAAAGCACTGCAGAGCTAAAAGCTTGGGGTACACATCTGTCCGCGCGAGTAAAAAAGCCTGCCTGAACAGCCGGAGGTGACAAAGGCGAAAAAGAACACGGGATACACGGTAGCGATGCGCGTTTCGCCAGCGCTCCGAGTCCGACTGTCGAATTTGAAATTCATGAGCGCAATTACGATCCCCGCGAGAGGGCCGTATGCCTTTACACCTCCATTATTACACATTACCAGCGCGCGCGTGCGCGAGTCCTTCGCCCGTTTTGAGAATCGAAAAATCCGGTGTAATGCCGTGAGCTGTATTTTGACACTCGATTTCAACGTTCGAAGCTCTCCCGTGGACAAAGAGAAAGGGACGCGGCAGATGACGGAGGTAAAACAAAAAACGAAATGAAGAGTGATGGAGAGTAAAAAGGCGCATTTAGAAGCGCGCATTACTAAACCGAACGCGATAGTTCGGATAAGGGAATAATATTTGAATAATTCGTTCACGCGCTCGCGTTGATTTCGTCGTATTGTTCAGGCGCAGGGCTGTGTATCGCTGCTTTGATCGACGCCGGTAGTTTTGATGACGGTTTGATTGCGGTTAATCGATTCTGCGGTAGTTTTCGTTCGGAGAGTTGATGGGTTTATCGAAAACCTCCTAATCGAAAGTGAACAAAACTCGTTTTCTACGAACTAACGACAAAATGTTATGAGCATTCGATGATCCTGTGATCAATCGCACGCGTAAGGAATAGCTTTGTTGTACTTCGATTATTTTTTTCATAATCAACTCGTTACTCGCGGCTTCACGTATTATGGTATCGGAACCCATTAGATGCTTCGACGTTTAATACGCTTCAAATTGCCGCTTATTACAACTTTTACTTTCATTTTCTTTTCTAGATCGCATCACGTGCCTATAGCTGCTTCTGCAGGGACGAGTCCCTCTCTAATTATATCGACTCATTAACCTGCGAGTTTACCGTATGGGTTTACGATGCACACCAGCGTATAATACGCGCGAGCATCGAACAATCAAATAACTAACGAAATTGCCTTCATTATAATACACACGGCCAACGCTGCCCCAAGTCCGTTCTAATATGCACAGGGCAGAGGGCATCGCAGCAGCGAGCGACAGGATGCAGCGGGGCAGAAGCGCTCCATCCGCGACGTCCCGGTGGAAGGAGACATCTCGTCCGCAGAGTAGGGAGGGAGAGGCGCGCGCGCGCTCGGCATGAGGTTTGCCGACCGGCAGCGTGGCCCGTCAGTACCGTGCCGCGACTCCTTCGCGCCGCTCGCTCGCTCGCGCGATCATCTCAACTCCCGCTCACACGAGTATATAGCCCTGCGTACACCTCTTATAGCCCACGCTAGCTCGTATTTCTGCGATACACATGCCCGAGTTAACGCTGCGCGACCAGAGTCGATGATAGACACAGTGCGAGGAGTTGCAAGTGCGCAAGAAAGGCTCGACAGCTTCCGACTTGTCCGCAGTAGCCAATAGACGATACACGCCTTGTGAGACACGCGCGGTTGTTTTGGGTTCGCCGGGGAAACAGTGCGAGAGGAGAGAGAGAGAGAGAGAGAGAGAGAGAGAGAGAGAGCTTGTTCGCGAGGAAGGGTTGAAGAGCCCGGAGGCTTGAATGCGAGCGGGGAACCTGTGACGGCGGCGGTTACCATCATCCACCGGCCAGCAGCTCACGTGGTACGTATCTCCACTTATGTACTTGTAATTATATTTGCTTATGTTTGTATTTTGGCTGCCTTTTATCAGTGGTGATTATCAAGGCTTCTGCCACTTCTCTTGCGTACACTTTAAAAAACCTTATCCCTCTTCGAACGGCTTAGAGTGTTTAAACTCTTTCTTCCACTTGAAAAATATGCATGCAATAGAATCTCAGTTAATGCACATTAAAAAAATTCATTCGAGTGAGTACACACACAATTTGCACATACTTTTCTCAGTTCGATCTGCGTCGCAGTCGCTTAACTGCTCGAAAAAAGGGCAGTGGGAAATAGAGTGTACATTATTTCCCGTTGCTTTGTGTACACTTGCATTTCTTCTCGAAAATAACAAGACACTTTTTCCTGAATTTAAAAGCAGTCGGAAAATGCAGAATTAAAAATATAAACGCAAGCGTGGCTCTAACTATGATAATAAAAGGTATTTCATCGGCTTTCCCTTTAATATTTGCTCGCGGAACAAATGACCTTTTAAATTCGCGAGCGCAACAGTATCTTAAAATTACGAGCATTATCGATTTATGTACACGCACCAAGCGACCCATTAAGCTCCATTAAACGTTCCATTATTTGCGAAAAGCCAGCCGTACACTATAATAACGCGGGCGGTATTTTTAATTGTGGAGAGAAAAAAAGGGAAGTCGTTAAATAATCCGGCGAGCGCGAGTTATCCAAACCGCGGAAAAATTTCAGAGCACCGGCTAATGAAGGGTGTAAAACATGTAAGTTTAGTGCGTGGACGGCGTTTCTTATCCTCGAAATGAACGCTTTTTGCCTACATCTGATGGAACTTTTTTGCGTTATTGATTTTTTCAGGCCTGACCACTGATCATTCGCCGCCGCCGAGCGAAACTTTAGAGTTCGTGCGGCAAAAAGTTTCCTCTTCCAATTTCTTTTCTGCGTCGGCTATAGCTGCACCTATGTTATATGGCGAATGTTCGAGTAACATCCACTTTTGTTTTCGTACGCTTTCACATTCCCTCGACATAATGCGGAGAAGCTCACAATGCTAGAAGTCGGCCAATTATATAGAGATCAATGCCGACCGCGAGCCATTAAAAGTCCGACTTTCGCCTAAAACACAACCGAGCGGCCCACGCGCACGTGCGCGGGCATCAACAATCGTCCCGACACATCTTCTCTTGCTCATCTGCCACATAATGCGCCGACGCGCACACACAAGACGCACTGCATGTACACACGTTGAGAGCGAGCGAGAGACATCTTCTGTTCCAGCAGCGACGTTGCGCGAGCGGCGCAAGAAGCCGGGCAAGGAAGCGCGTCCATAGAAATATACCTTAATGACGCCATGCAATTAGATGCTATAATTAGGGGGGCGTGAGAAAGAACAATATCGCGGCAGCGAGTCTTGAGAATAGAGCGCGAATAACTGGAACGTGCGCGAGCGCGAATAACGGCCCCCCGACGCGCGTACTTACAGCGCGCATCTTTTGGACGAAGGTCGTCGCGTCGTCCTGCGAGTTGGGGATGAGAATTCTTCTTTGCTTATACTCGAGGATTGGCCAACTCGCTTACGCGCATACGCGCGTTCTTGGTTTTTCGTAGTTTTGTAATTGCTGCACCTAATGGCGCACTCTACGCTCGCAGCGCGCGCGCTGTTTTTTCGATGCTCGTTGTTTAATCGCGGGGATTATAGGCGCTCCAGGATGTGACGGATTCATTAAACGAGTTCGTCGGACGCGGAAATATCGGGTGCGTTTGTTGCGCGTGTCCCGTCGATGAAGCGAGACGAGCATTTAGTTTTGAAGTTTTTTCAATTTTACTCCGCACACACCATTTGTCATGGGGTGCCAAAACGTATGGACGACCAATCATCGTTATCCAACAAATTCCGAAATCCCACCGCGTTACAAGTCTTTTTTCTTTGAATACTTTGTCACGCGAAAATATCAGCAACCCTCCTGCGATAGTGCAGAAAGTAATCCAGCGCCTCAAACAGACCGCCAGCGCGGCTCTAAATAATTTCTTCGCGCCGGCAAATTAATTTGCGCGTTCGCCGGCCGGCGCGCGATCTTATCTCGCATGCGCGCCGTCATGCGTCATCTATATGTACATGCACGTATACATGCGGCACAGGCGTAGCTGTGGGCCGAAAGACTCGTGCTGCAGTAGTATAATTCCGCGATCCGTCAGACGGCGACGCTTCATCATTTCCGACGCGCTTGACTTACGGGCTGCAGTCGAGCGTTTTGGAGCCGAGGAATGGAAAATTGAAATTCTTGCGAGTTTGCGGAAGGAGGATGTTAATGGTTCTGGCCGCCGAGTGTGGAGGGTAATGGACTACTGCGCTGCTTTTGGCTGTACAGCTCGTATAGCTGAGAGTTGCTGCCGAGGCTGTGGTCGAGGGTGAAAAATTTATGTCGGCCGGTTGCTTTGGGACGATACAGTGTTGTCTCGTTTAATAAAGGCGTTATTATTTCAGGGGACTGTACTGTTGGTATAAAATAAATATGTTTACATTTGGAGTATTTCTTCATGAATACAATACATAACGAGTTGATCCTTGTTGCTGCATTTTCAGTATTTTTAATAAAATGTATATTTCAAAAAAAAAAAAAATATATATATATATATATATATATATATATATATATATATATATATATTCAAAACCGACGCGAGTTTCTAATGATTTTGAAATTTCGATATTTTGACGATTCAACAAAACATAACATTTTACTTGCTCTAAATAGTTTGAAATCGGAAAAATACCTGCATCATTATTGCATCGCAATACAATACGTATACGCGTACACAAAGCATCACGCTTTGACTTTGATATAGGCGCAATATACGCTTCAATCAGAGCAAATATTATTGGTATACGCGCAGTAAAGCGCTTTATACTGCATAAACTAAATGCAAAGCAGCGCGCCGTGCAGTGCAATCCTTTCCGGACCGAGCGTGCACGTACAACGTTCCCGCTAAAGCAGTTCAAAGCCTTCTCTATTCAATTAACACACGATACAGCCGCTCAAACCCCTTCGATCGATGAGCAAAGCCAACATTGGCGGGCGTTTAAAAAAGCTCCGCTAAAAGCTTTCGGAGACGCGCGCGCGCACTCTATGAAATTCGATAAAGCTGTAGCGTGCTCGCCGCCGAGATAGAGAGCCATTCGTCTAATTGACGAAATTGCTTTCGTCGCGTTGCCGCCGTCGCTGCCGCCTCTGCTCTCTGTCGTAACCAATACACTGCTGGCTCTCTTTCCAACGTGATTTTTCGAGCCCCCCGCTGCTGGCGGCTTATATGGGAGTAATTACTCCGCAAATCTCGTGTGTGATTTGCGAGCTCGGTTCGCTTGGTTGCTCCCCGGGCGCAGGTACAGGAGGGAACGTTAATTGAGTCTTTATGCGCTTGGATCGATGGGCAAATTATTTTATATCACCGCGACTTCTCACTCCGTTTCGCCTGTCCGAGCTTTTTTATGATTAATGCACTGAGAAAACTAGATATTAAAATTTACTACATATGCAGGAAAAATTACTATATTATATAGTAACGGACGGTTATACTTGCTTTGTATTAAATTTTACTATCTCAGATAGCAATTTCTATACTGAAATGAAATTTTTTTTTTGCTGGCCAATTTTACGCGCTTATTCGAATATTATTATTATTATTTACATTTGACGCTGTTAAGTGAAAGAAATAAATAAAAGAAAGAAATTTTTTTGCGGCGACGGGAATCGAACCTGGACCTCCTGGCATGGGAGTCGAGCGCGCTGATCACTTACCCAAACAGTACTGTTATGTACAAATTTTCAAATCTGATATATTAATCACATTTACTCATGGATTAATATTAATAACAAATTGATCAAAATTAATAAATAATAGCAGCGAATGATATTTTATGACTTAATAATACCAGATAAACAAAAAATTATAGATTTTGGTCTCTGATTACTGCATAAATCAACATTATAACCTCAAATTCTGGCACACGGAGAAATTCTTAAAATAATTTTTACTATATAATGTAGTAAAAATCGTCATGGAGCGAGTATGACCTGCCGTTACTATCTAATATAGTAATTTTTCCTACATATGTAGTAAATTTTAATATATAGTTCTCTCAGTGTAGCGTAATATGAATTTTCGTTTGGAGCTGAACTGTCTCCCGGCCGAAAGTTCAGAGATCTCTGCAGAGTCATCGTGTCATCAGCTGCGATAAAATCCGCTGTTGCAAAACTTGACCAAATTATGCAAAAAGCACTCATCACATTCGCGGATCCGGGCGCGCAAGAGCAACGCGTGCCGAATTTCTTAACGATTCACACGCGGGAGGAAACACCGCCGCGAATCGACGAGGATCTCTCTCTCTCTCTCTCTCTCTTGAAAGAGGATTATTGTATTATACGACGACGGGGTAGCGGCAGCGAGCAGGTGCATAGGCGCGCGAGCGCGCGGTTGCGCAAGGGAGAGGATGAGAAAAGCGCGGAGAAATAATATAGATGGATTGATATGCGGAGATAGCGAGAAAATTGGGCACATCCGAATTTCTTCTTTCGCGGTGCGGATAACTGATGTTGGAGTAGGTGATGTAAGTAACTTACGGTGTGTAATTAGAAAAAGGATTGGAATTCCACTCTCTTTCTGTTTCGGGCGGTTGGAAAGCATGAGGACGAGCTGATGTGTATCGTAAAAAGCGATTTATTCGTGTAAACAGATCGATACCGTATGTTTAGAACAAGCGTTGGAAAAAAAATTCTAAAAACCTATGTATCCAGAGAGAGCAGCGCACGCGTACGGCTTACATAAGCTAAAATCACGAGCATTACCCAATTACAGGCTAAATCCGAGTAATCACACTCGATACACGACCCAAATCCTCTCGACTCGAACAGCTCGCTCGTAAACAGCGACTTCCCCGCATACCAGCAGGTACTCTGCCCGGGCTCTATCTATATATCTATACACGTACACGACTCCTGCGACTCATCTTCAGCAGTTTCATCGTGTGCCGCGGCGGCGAAAAAGCAAGCTAAGTAAGCGCCTGTGCGCCGCGTCTCTTTTCCTCTTTAGCTTCTCGCGCGCGCTCGCGGTGCAGAATGACGCGCATTTCGCACACTCGATGCTCGTCAATCTAATAATTACACAAAGCCGCTGCCGCGTGTATACACCTACGGCTGCTTTTCAGTTTCCGTTTTTGTTTCGAGAGTGACACTAGTTGTTTTCACTCTCGAGAGCCGCGCGCGTGTCGGATGATGCGGCGCTTTTTTTTCTCTCTCCCTCTCTCTCTTTCTCTGGCAGAGGAAAGGTGAGTTTAATTTTTGGAGACGAGCAGATGGGATCGTTCGTTCTCTCGTTTTGGGATTAGGAGAAATTTCGGATGTGCGATACGCGCTGCGCGTGGGAGAATGCCGTACTATATAAGTATGCTATAATATTTATTCGAGTTCATGCCAGCCGCGCGGAGGTTGGGTAATCCCGGTGTGTATGTGTAGGAAAGCGATGAAAATTGTTGTAGTCCTGTAGAATGTAGACGATCATCAGATGATGCTCGTTGCCGTTGTTATCTCCGCAAGTTCCATGTTGCCAATGACTTTTATCTCGGTGATAAACTTCTGTGCTTGCCAGAGTTATTATTGCCATTTTATCAAACGTTTAGAGAGGCATTCTTCTGCGCAATGCATTAGACGTTGTACAACGTCGAAGGGGTATCTTTTAAAACTCACTATTTGATGTGTGCTGAATTCCTGCTTCGTTAGCTTGTACAAATTGAGTCTGAATATGCGGTAATCGCAGTTCCCACTAATTTAAAGTGGAAACTAGCAACATTTTCAAAATTCAACCATCGCGCCGAACTCCGCATTCGTGTTTGTTGTGATACTTTTCTGGATCGAGTAAACAGCGCGTGAAATTTACGTATGTACACGCACGCGCGGGTTTCCTCGAACTCAAACAAAATGCATAACGGTATGCTACAGAGGTGTAAAAAATTTGATTCTCCGTACAATAGCGCAGAGCACGCCCCGCGTGGAATTGTTATTTTTACAAATCTCTCTTGTTTATATGTATCGTGGCTTCTGATAAAAATATCAGAAAACGCGCGGACTCGTATTTGCACGCTTCGAGTGTTTTGCGTGGGCACATCTCGACACCCCGACTAAATCTTTCAATAGCCGCTCGCGAACTCGATGAATTATTCCAGGCATGATCGGTGCCACCCGGTAACAGCTGTTTGCTCGTCCGGGCGTCTCTGCCTTTTTAGCTTTCGATTATCGAAAAATTTCAAACTTTTTCCAAACTCACCTTCTATACAGGATACTTTTTAAAAGTATACGTGTATGTACGTAGGCGTCAAGCGAATATTTGCCCATAATTCGTATGCGCGTATCGTTTAAACCTGTGCGTTTGACTAGTACGCGTTTATTCAAAGCGGAGCTTATTCGAATATCGAATTTTAATTTGTTTCAATTTTAGCGTTTCTGTAGTACGTTTAAATTTTGGCGTGAAATATAAAGAATCCGCAATTTTCATTAATGCCATGAAGAAGCACGCATATAGATTGATTATCTGCGTTAATGTTAATATCAAATAATATAAGAGAAGTGACGTTGAACAGTGCTTTTCTTTCAAAAGATTTGATGAAAGAAAATATAAATTCTAGCTCGAGCTTCATTATGTTTTCAATTCGATCGTTATATTATAAGAAAATTCACGAAACATTTAGCCAGAGCAAATCGGATTCGCGGAACTGAAAGAGTTATTAAAAGGGATATTTTAAATGGCATAACGCAAGTCAGAAGATTGATTGGCGTTCGTTGTCATCCGATTTCGTGGAAAAATAATTTGCTCACAAATATACATATCAAAATATTTCATCCGTAAAGCTACGAAAAAAGTCAGCATCAAAATGTATTGGCGAATCGACAGAGCAACGTAATGATTGAACAGACGAGGAATCTTTTATTTTTCGTTTCGCTCGCGCTACCTCTCGTGCTTCCGTTCGTGAAATTTTATTTACCGTAATTCAATTAGCCAACGTTTCACCCTTCGTAACAAGTTTTCTGCTGGTCGGGATTCCTCTATTCCCGTCGACTCGTGAGCGCACGCGCATTTTTGCCGTTTAATTCGCCGAGTCCTTAGCCACGTGAAGTAAATATAATTGGCTTTTTTCCCGAGACTTTTTTCCCTCTATTTATACGCGTCCAACATTCATCGAATTTTACCATTTTTCGTAGCTTGCCAATTAAGAGATAAATATAATTTCCGCTCAATTCGCGGACTGTAAAACGGTGAGTGAAGAAAAATACAGGATCAGATTTTCCATGAAAATGAAACTGATGAATCTCCAGGTCAATAAAATCTCGAGTGCGATAAGGCTCGTTCCATCACGATCGCTGAAACCGTCCGCGTAGCCAGGATCGCTGGTGTTTGCGTTTCACCTTTTCCCGGTGCCCCTTTCTACACACACTCTCGCGCGCGCTTTTATCGCGTGCGACGATCTGCGCCGCAGCTACTTCCAGTTCCCCGTCTATAGTTTCTCTCTACCTCTTTTGCGCATAGTCTGTATACTGTATGCATCTGGGTACACATAGCTATTGACGAAGAAGAGGCAGGTGAGAAAATTGCCGCTTGTTCGGAGCCGAACTGTAACTGCCACTGTCGCTGCATTTAGATGGATCGGGGAGTCGAGTTTCCGGATCGCTGATGCTGCTTGGCCTCGGCTTGTTCTGGGCGAGCTTCGTTTGATATGCTGGGCTGGCTCTTGATTTGGCTCTTTTACGCGAGTTTCGCTTGGAGCGTGTATCTCGAGATGTGACGCGATGAATTAAGAAAACGAGTATATTCAGTTCCGTAACAGTCCGCAGATTCCACGTAAGTTTCGGGCTATCCCAAAGCGAGCCAAAGTCGGCGAATAGGATGTTTCTCCGCGGGCCGCGCAGCGCGTTTCCGTTTCCTCCTATATACGTATATACGTATACATTTTCGCTCCTGAAGCCCTTCCGGGATATAGCGCCGAGAGGACGGCGCGACGACGACGACATCGCCTTTTATCGCGGGAGAATCTTATTTCATTCCCTATCGAGTTCGATTCTTCGGATTCGCCGCTTTTGTGCGAGCTAGCGCTGAGAGGTATAAATATATATTTCCGCGATTTGCGCTCGCGCACTTTTTCGCGATCTCGCCGAGAGCTTCTTCTTTCCCTTTTCACGAGACTTTTCCTCCTCTCTTTTCTTCTCTGCGGGCTCGGCCTCGTTTATCTTTTTTTCTCTGCCGCGCGCAAGTAAGTGGATATATAGAGCTCTACTATGTATGCGGCGCAAAAGTCATGAACGATCGAACTTCGTTTGCAGCCGAGCAAAATTTGCAAGCTAACGAAGTTAAGGCGGCTTTTCGAGATGTGCAGCGGAATCAGCTCGGGAGAATTCTGGATTTCGCCGACCAGCTATTCGCAATTATTTCCTTATTCAAAAAACGCCGGGGGGGATTTTAATTGGAGCTTTCTGCTGTGTAAGGAGAGCCCGCGGTTGAGTGCCGTCCTCATCTTTGAATTACAACGTCTGATTTAACATTGGAGGGTAAACCTTTGAGCTTTGCGTTTCGAGTGACTTTCTATATATAGGTGAGCATCAGCTTCCTCGTTGGATTTTTACAGTAATTCCATCTTCCGATTGTTCTACAATTCGATGTTCTCAGCTTTACGATAACGCTACACGTGTATAATAGAAGTCGCGTTTTATTAGATAATGCAGCCGTACGTAAGACCTACTCCTCTCCCGCCGGACTCGAACAAAGCGTTTTAAAACAACGAGCGCAGCCTGCAATTTCCAGAAGCTCTCGGGCAAAGACTGCAAAACTCTGAAAATTCGTGGAGAGCGCTCCGCTAGCCTACTTTTGCTCTTTTCAAACAGCGCAGGCATCCCTATTCTCTTCGGCCGTGTGTGCAACATTTACGCGCTCTCCGGCACAAAAAGGAACGATCCCGCCTATAACACACTCTGGGCGGCAAATTCAAAAATTCATGTGCACGCTTCGTGCGGCGGTAGTGGCGCAGCTGCTGTTCAGGTCCGAGTCGTAAATCGCGATTACCCGCGTAAATGCCGGGCTGAAACGAGGAGAGGAGAGGTCTTAGTCGAGCCACGATTTCAGGGTCTATCTTGTTATACTGTGCTAGGGGCAGTTTACGTATGCATTAGCTCGTTCGGATGGGATGTAGATTGCCGCTAATTTGATGTTTGGCGAAATAAGGGGCGATGCTGGATTGTGAAACTTGGCGATTGTGCGCAGTAATTTTTAAATGGAAAATAAAGTGAAGCTTTTTGCATTCCATCTCGTTGACGCAGCGGAAGATCAAAGGGTTTTTAGAGCTGGATAAAGTATTTTTTCTCCAAAAGCTTTTCCAGCTTTTCGAAAAAAAGCTAATTGGCTTTTCCGAACGCACGCAGGGTCGATTGACAAAAACTCGCGCATTTAAAAGAGCCGTTCAGCCGGCTCTCCCGAATTAAAATGGTCATATACAGCCTAATTACCCGATATAGTATGCGCGCGCGCGGAATCCATTATACGCAGTCTTTAATTGGAGAGCGAGGGCGACATAATCCTCACCGCATCGGTGTCTCTACCGATAACGCCCGCGTGTGTATCGCTTTTTCCGCGACGAGGCTAACCCCTAACGAGACCTTTTCGCTCGCGCCGAATTTCGCTGATTATAATTGCCTGGATAAATATGGCTGATTGCACGCTCGCGATGTTGTCCCCTCTCTCCTCTCCGCGTAGAGGTAATACACATAAATACTGCGCACGTAGAGCCGCAGCGGTGCCGCATAGCCGGGTCCTGATTAATATGCGGGTTAATGGCGATTTCTCATTATTCTCCGGGGTTGAATCGGATTAAGAGGCGCGACGCGCTTCCTATACTAACTGATGAATTTTTGCGGCTTCGCGGTCGGGTCCTTTGTTCGTCCGCGCTCGCGCGAGCCTCGTGATTTATGAACGGAGGTAAGTTGGGAGAAAAATTATTAGGGAGGAAGCGCCGGCTTTTTTCGGATGAGGATTGATCGAATTATTACGGGAAGGCAATTTCTTTTGATTTCAATCATGTAAGGTAGCGGCTCTCCCCTTTTCTCTCGATGTATCGTATACGCTCGTTTAAAAGTGATTTGGGACGGTGTGTTCATTAAATGTCGGCATTGTCATCAATTGAACCGAATCTTTTTAATAGGCAATTAGGACTTTTCTAATTGGGAAAATCGATTAAGTCCGTCAGTAGACAATAAAGGACACGCTATATAGCTCAAAAGTTCTATATTGAGCGTGATGAATTTTTTCTCACAGTTTTAATTATCACTATGTGCAGACCTAGATCGAATAAACGTAAGATTTCATTTATAGCACAGTGTGGCTAAACTCCGCTGTTTAGTCACGCCTATCTGTGACTAAAGTAGTCCTTTCTTGCACCGTGTTTATTACACTCGCTACGCTCGTGCGCTAACTGCGCAGTGTAACAAAGAACCATTTAAGTCACACGTATCGTAATGTACTATTTAATTAAATATTTTCAATCTATTCAATAGTTTAGTCTTTTCATTCATACACAAGATTTTCAATTTTGTTTGTGCATAAAGTATAAAGCATGAAGAAATGAGATGATTGTAGTCTCTGCGGGCGAGGTTTTTAGTTGCAAATTTTCAGAACAAATTATAAGGGAGTATATAAACGAACTTTGTTTCTACCTTACCAGGCAGTTTTTCATCTTTCGAGAGCTATCTAAATAACTTTGAGAGCTGCAATCTCAGTAAATACAACTTTTTTCAAAGACGAATGTGCGCTATAAAACACGAATTCATATTCGGAATATCCGCGAGTGTTCGGTAAATAAGAACAATAGAGCTGTGACAGCGTACATGCAGCGTAAAAATTCAAATTCCTTTCATCTCGCGCGCACAGCAGCATCATAAAACTGTGTTCACATTTGCATGCGAATGCGACATTTCACCGCTCTCTCTCTCTCTCTCTCTCTCTCTCTCTTCTCTCGAAATATCTCTACCCATCCTCCCCATTAAACTCATCAAGCCATATAGCTGGCTTACGTGCGCATGTAGGGCGAGTCGACGGCGGCGCACTCGTAGCCCACATTCCTTCGCGGCGACGAAGCTGCAGCTAATCCGCGACTGCTCTGTTTGATTTACAGTGCGGCTGAACAATGCATTTCCGCGCGCTCACACTCGCCGCTGATATCAGCCGCCACCGTTGCCACAGCGAGTGGATGCGACTGCGCGTGTTTATCACAGGGATAGGATGTTTGCTCCCATATTCCGTCGGATGCGGTCTCTCGGCAAATATTGGCTCCACCTCGCGCGCGCACGGATATATACGTATACACATCGCAGCTGCGCTGAGCAATGGCTTTTATTGGTGCTTTTGCAGCTATACTCGCTTTTTCTCGCTGTAGCGGTGCACGCCGAGGGAGTTTATTGCCAAGAGGTGTGTTGTTTGCCTATTCAGCTCGCGGGGCTGGCTTGGTTTGTTTGTTAAACAAGTAGTCGGATTGAAATCGTATTTTTTTAGATCTATTTCGGAACTTTACGAAATATGTAGGGAGATGTCTCTAGAATTAAAAATAGTTATATTTTCCAATTTTTTTTATAGTGCATTCAAATTTGAGTATCTCAGCTGCCACACTGTCTCTGTAAAAGAGGACTGATCCTCACTTGCTGTCTGGGATCTATTTGCCCATTGCTGGGATGCAAAGCTCATTTTTGTATGTAAATATTGCGACTCCACAAGCAAATTAGCCTACGTTATACAAATAATTTTACTTCACTCTTAGAGTACATCGGTATACGAGTGTAGAAAAAAAAATTGATGCTGTAAAATGAAGCTTCGGTTCAGATTTCCAAAGAAAGGTTCAGGTCTAATATCTCACGAAATTCGTCTAATGAGGCGAGCAGCATTCACCACCAGCAACAGACTCACAAGCTCGTCGAATTTTGACGACTCGTCTAGTCCTTTGAAACGTACTCTTGGCCGGAGTTTTGCCGAAATTTTGCGCTTTCATCGCGACTGAAATCCGCAGTGAGAGGCTTCCCCGGCATTATTCTCTTCCAGAGAAGACAAGCCGAAAGAGATGATTCGCCATGGGAAGAGAGATTGAAAAAATTAACGCCTTGTTACGCAATAATTCATCGTCTCGGTTAATTTAAAGCCACAAGTTCCGCGTGTGCGCCAAACTTTCTAAATGTTTCTGCTTATTGTTCGAGCATCGTGCGCACACTGAGACAATTTTCATTGCATAAATTTCAAATTACAAATCAGCTCAACCAATCTCAATCATCCTATTCCTCTCGTCGACGAGACAATACAGGCTATCGCGCAAATTACACGAAAGCGGACCATTCACAGCGGGCAGATCCGTAAATTAAATCCACAATAACGTTGTAACTCTCGCTCGCCGAGAAATTCCGCCAATGAAAAGTCGGAGATCTCTTATATTATATTGTACTGACTCCTTCGAAGCCAACATCAGCGGTGGCCGCTGTACCGCTGCGCTTCTGTCGCTTTGATTCAATGCAAATGAAATTCGGGCCCCAGACACAGAAGTCTGCTTTTCCAGTCGGGCTTTCTCTCTGCTTCCTGTAAATAGGAAGCTTTGAAATCCTGCTCTGTAGCTCGCGTACGCGCGCCGCTGAGCTCTTGCGATGTTTGATTGCGCTCGCGCGCGCCAACGAAAATGGGTTGAAAGGTGAGTGTCTGCGCGTCTTGCTTTCAGCTCTTTTTTTCGGCGAGGCAGCCGGAAATCGATTAGACTGACCGAGTAAATTTTTTTACCGCTAACCTGATGGATATTTATTTTCGTATTGGAAAGATTTTTTCGTCAAAATGTATGCATTGAACGAGGACTTTTTTGATTTTTAGCAGCGCGACATTTTTAGTCATTTAGGTTACTCACTTGGATTGTGTAACCTAGTGCAAAATTATACGCATTATACTCTCGGACAAGTATAATGACTGGTATTTGCTTGAAAATTGCGTACAGTAGGAGGTAATAGAATTATTATAATTTAGTACCGTATAATAACGACGATTATTATTTTTAAAATGATCATGCTTAAGATGTTGGTTTTTTAAAATGCTAATTATTGTTGTACTTTTAATAATTAGAAACATTTTTTGGAATTAGTAAGCATTCATAACAGTTTTTTGTCTCGCTCTCTTACTTAATAGAAAGGCTGGCGACATATTGAAATAGGCTATTTGTCGCTGTCTAATTGGTAGGTCTATAAAACACGCGTTTGATGGTCGATTATCGACCTGAATATTTGTTTAGAAAAGCAAGAACCGGTACGTCATCGAGAACTTTTTTATGCGTTTGCATTCGGGTTCTAGTCCATCTTGTATCCATCTTATGTTCAAATAAGACCACAATCAAAATATATTCTTGATCTGTATTCCTTTCTAAAATACTTATTATAATAAACAGTTGTACAGTTGTGCGGGAGCAGAATTAAACTTGGGCAAGTCCTGCTTCTACATCAATCCCAGACTCTTTGCAAACTTAATTCCTCTTTTTTGTTCGTCAGTTTTATCTTCAGTCTTGATTACAACTTGGCGAAAGCTGTAGCCAGCCTTGTACATGAAGTTGACACGAGTATATTGAGTGGGCGATAGATTTTCGTTTTCCGAGTATCGGTTTCAAAAAGGCAGATATAGTTTCCGTCTTTAGAACTTTGGAACGAACTTGTCACTTCTTTTTGTCCTTGTTTCGGATATGACTAAGGAATAACGCGTTGTATCAGAAAAATTCGAGATTGATAATGGGGCTAAAGAAGGAACATATGCCGACATGTTATAATAAAAGAATGGATTAGAATAGAATAATAATTTATTTGATGAAATCAACAATCAAATCAATAGGTCATAGATATACTAATAATACCGCCGCAAAGTAAGTTCTTCTTTCCCAAGTATCTAACAAGCTCAGTTTCTTCCTATAGGGAGTGCGATATGCTAGGAGGGAAAAGGAACAGCGAATATTAGCAATAACGTAACTAAGGAAGACAAAGAGGGCGTATGGAAGAAGTATTTAGCAAGGCCGGCACGGATACCCCCGTCCTCATTATAAGCAATGCAATCAGTGCACTAAAGTACCGTTGAGCATTAATTTCGATTGCTCTCTGTAAAGTGCGTCTGGGAGACAGGCCAGTCGAACAGGGATCTTTATGTCGAACGAGGATGGAGTCAACCTCTCATCAATATATCATTAAGTGTAGGGGTGGTAGAGACTGATAAAGAGTTTGATAAAGCTGTCGTCAGGTATGAAGGGCTTAACAGCACGTTAACCACGGGAGTCCCTCTCATTATTTCTAGTAATGGTTGAGTAGGGCCGATAGAGCTGGTAGGTTTACCGGGTTTAGGTTTCATGAACCTGTCTAGCCAGATAGAAGGGGCCAAACAATAAAAGGGGTCAAGTCAAACAAGCGTCGACGAAAAAGCGTCACCGTGCCCCTCGGAAGAATCAGAACAGCAGCACTGGCGTTGTTGGTAGCAGGCAGAACTGCATCCCACATAAGTGAGTAATTGCCGGATTAGCATTACAAAGGAGCGGGCGGGCTTGGGCCCGCGCGCGCGATCGACTATCTCTCTATGGCGGCGCGCTTCGCATTGTGTCATTGCGACACGCGGACGCGAGAGATCTCGGGCAGCAGGTAAGCGCACGCGCAGTTTCGTGTTTCTTTTTCGCCTGCTCCCTACCTGCTTGTGGGCAAATTCAGAGTTATGAAACAAATAATAAAAGTACGCCGCGATGTATATTACACGCCGAAATGCAGCCTCGTTATTTTCGATCGGTTTGCTGTGAACTTCAACGAGATCATTACCGAGATGCGCGATGTACGATTCAGAAACTGCGCGCATACGTAAGAATGGCTTTATCACCGAGATCTCTTCATGCTGCAGTACAGTTCGGAAACGGCGGCGTCCCATAAAAATCAACAGCTTCCTACGCGGAAACGCACGCATTCGCACGTGCGATTTTTTCCCTTCCCCGTTTGAATAATCCGCTCTGCTCTGCGCAAGAAAAAAGAATCAAATAAAAGGAGCAACCGCGGCAACAATCGACGGCGGAAATCGGCCAGGTGGAAGGAAGCGAGAGACACCTAGTGCATCGCGAAAAAAATCCTCGCGGCTCGCCGATAAAAGGAGAAAGCCAGCGTCAAAAGTGCACACGACGCGTTCGCACGGATCTTATGTAAAGTCTCGCTAGCGAGTGCAGGAGAAGAAGATGCTTGGAAGAGGAGCCTCGCTCGCAGGCCCTAAGGCAAAGATGGGTTTTTATGTACGAATGCGCTGCCTGTGTGCGCGTGTGCGAAGACATGGCGGGAGAAATTAGCAGAAAACGCGAGGCGTGTGGGTTTATCGTCGGTGATGGTCGAGCGCACGCACTTGCTCGCTTGTTGTTTTTACAGAATTTTTTTACCGGAGCTTAGAAAGTTCATCGCCGCCTTTGATGGATGGGTTTGGGAGGCCATCCATCATTTGTTGTTATGCAAATCGATTTTTGCCCGCACCTCGTACGACAAATTGCAACGCGTCAACTGCAAGTATTTCAAAATTAGATGTAACAACTCCACGATGATCAGGCAAATAGAGAGACAAAATTGGACCAGAGCTGCAGTGGAACTATATTTATGGGGACTGTGCGAGAGACGGAGAACAGATTGAGATATTAGATTATCATTAGAACTGCTGCAGCCGCGCGCAGTAGCCGAGCTTTCAAACTTGCCGAGCAAACACGCCGAGTTAGTCGTTGTACCGCATTATCGAATCCGCGCTTATTAGTGCAACGCATAGCGAAGTGTTATCGCTCGTTACAATGACAAAATTATATCGGTCACTAAATGAAAAAAAACGACTTGGCTCAGCTGAAATAAAAGATCAACCTCAGCTGGATCCCGGCCTGCTCGCGAGCCATCACGATCCCACAAATCTTGTCCCCGTCCATTTGCCCAGGCAGCTTCTCTGCAGACCTATATTGATGCAATTAATTGATAACCCAACGTTCGGTAATAACGCCCATCTCTCATGGTATCTACTTTCGAGCGGCGTCTCCCTTCTCGAAGAGAAAAAGAAGTAGGCGCGCACCGGCGTTTTTTCACTGCGCTTACGTCACGCGATGAAGAAGATGATTCGCGATCTCGCGCGCATTGTCATTAGGCGCGCTTCTTGCGTAACGCCCGACTGCATCTTTCTCTCGTCTGAAGGTATATGAGCCCTATACAACGTGCCTCTTCTTTTGCTTCTGCTGCAGTGCCTTATATATACGCATTATATGTATGAGAGTCGAAGAATCGAGTGGCTTTTAGATCTTGTTTTTTTTATGTAACCGGTCGTCTTTGATGTATGTGCGATTGATGACTGTGGACTCTGTTGTTTTAAGAATCAATCGGGCTATTGTTGATTCTTCGGTGCTTTTTCAAGCGGTTGATGAAGGAACTTAATTGTTCGGTCGTTAATCGCTTCGTGGCTCATTTGTCAATGCGGGCCTTATGTCTGCTGTGATTGCCGCGAGGTTCTTCATACGATTTTCCGGAGATAAGAGACGGGTAGTTTCTCTCGCCGATGAGGTTTAGCTTCAGGGGATCGGTTAATCGTGTCAGTGGGGTTTCTTACGACAATCACCTTTTCTCGATGATATAGAAAGTGTCGATTTTTCCGATGAAAACCTCCATAAAGCCGAATAGCTCGCGCCTGTCAAAAGGAGCGCGCAGTTTGATTTGATTCGGCGAACAAAGCATATGAAAGCTCTGCAGCAATGTACGCCATCGTCGGAGTATTCAATTCATTCAGCCGGGAATCTTTTTCATCTTGCTGCAGCGAAAAATCCGAACGAAAAATTGCCAAAGCTTCCGCTGTTCTGATGAATTCGACAACAAATGCAGCGACGAGTCAAAGAGTACAGAAGAGGGCCACAGCTGCATGAATTTCAATTTCGACCCGGTAGCGCGCCAGAAACAAAAAAGTAAAAGGGAGCCATCATCCCCGGGCTCCAATACACGATTTATACAGCCTGTTATCGCCGCGAGGATAATAGCCATTATGGTGGCGCTCGCGCGAGAGGTTATACAGGTATGCGCGGATTCCGCAAGAGCGTGTATGCAAAAAGCCTCGCGCGCGCCTTTGTGTCCGCGGGAACAATCGAAGGACGTGCAGCCGCGCGTGTGGAGCGAAGGAAAATTAATAATTAGCCGAAAATAGTGTACTATTCACGGCCAGCCGAGGATATTGGCGCAATGCGTGTGGATGGACGGTTGTACTGTTGTATGCCGCTGCATTGTGATGGATTAGAGCATGGTCTGCGAAATTCGCAGTATTCCGCGCGTTGGAATTTCGATTCAACACATACACACTTTGTTCGATCGAAATCTCGACATTTTTTATCCAGCGTAACCAGAAGCCATGACAAGAAACAAGAGCTCGTCCATATTTTGCGCAAGACTACCACTACTGCACTGCTCCCCTCATTTACGTCACGCTCCTTCGGCACTCAGAGCCAGCGCGTCTAGAAAGTATCATCCTCTTATGTAGGGATAAGTTCGATGGGAAAAGCGTTTCTCCGCGCGCGTCTGGCGGAAAGGGAGATAATTGCCGCGCGATCGGACTACTCTGCGGGCAGCTCTTTCTCTCTATTTGCTCTCGCCCGGGATCTACTCTCCTATAGGGTTGCAGCTGTTCTGCAAGAGGAAATCGAAATTAGCTCGTCGCTTTTTTGCTGCAGCCGAGAGGAAGAGGATTCGGTTATTGGGGAAAAGTATTGCGTGGTTTTTACCCGCACAGCGTATACGTGTGCTTCCTCATTGTTCGAAGTTGTTTACTTTTGTATAGTTCTGAACTTGGTCGGATGTTTGCCATCGATTTTCGGCGCGCTCGCGTTATTTAAAACCATCGTGTGTCCTTCCACTTCGACTTCGATACCAAAGGACGAGTCGTCCGTTCAGGAGCCAATCACTTGCTCGCAACCGGAACCTATACGTTCTCTTCGTACATCCGGCGGATCGAGCAATTCGCCCAGCACTAATTTCCTCCCCGTCGACTCCGGCTGTTTTACGGCTTTATTTTCGCGGCGCTAAATAAAGGAGCGCTAGGAAACCTCTTATTTGCGCACTTTAAAGTGGCTGGTTTTTTTTGCGGGCTAGACTTCATTGATGCTCCTCTTGAGTCTGTTGCTTTAATCCGAGGCTGAGAGATTTATTTGGCGGGTTTCTCGCGATGAAGTATTTTTCAATCAAGCTCAGGATTGTTCCCGATAGAACTTTATTTTTAACTTCACAATTGCTTTGTTTGTTTCAGGTAAGCCAAAACTTTGCCCATCATCCCGGAGTAGTCCGCGTAGTACTGCACGACCGAGTCCTTTTCAAACTTGGCCCTGCGACACGTAAGTTCAATTAGCGTCCGTCTCCCTCTGCGATGAATTGCCGAGGAAATTTTCATCGCGACACACGGTGCATCTTGAATCGATCCGCTAAAATTTCACCGAACAGTGCTTTCTCCCGAAGCGAGACAGTCGGTAATTAACCCCTCGAGCGACGCTCAAAACGTCCGCGGCTAATTAAAACGTCGCAAAGCGCGCGCGCCATCGAGCGACGACCTTAAACCAGGCTCACAGTGGCCAGATCCGCGCGCGCACGTGCTGACACTCGGTATCGCAATTATAAATTTCTAGTTGTCAGGAAACTCGAGATACACGTACTCCGCGAGATACGTGACAAAATTTGAGAGACTATGTGTTTCCGCGGTAATGAGGATTGATCGACGATTCGAAGAAAGTGCTGGGAGATGTTCCTGCTTCCTGTTTGAAATAAAAATTTCGCATTCGCGAGTAGAAACTATAATTTTGATACTAACGAACCGTCTATACCGCAAGGAAAATTTTCAAAGCTCTCTGCAACGTTTATTCGCCGATAACAACATCAGCCATAATTTCACCTCGAAAACCAGCATCAAGAGTATACACGATGCGCCAGCAGTACTGCGAGTGTAGATCTTGCCTAGCGATCGGGCAAGTGAACGTTGCCACGTCGCACTCGGAAATTCAGCGCGACGACCCAATTTCCGTTATGCTCTTCCTCGTCGCCTCTCCACCGTACTTTCTCTTCCCTCCCGGCGGCGGTGGTGGCAGCAGCCCCTCGGCCGTTCGAAATTTCACGCGCGCAATTATCACGGAAATTGTCAGCGCTGCTGCTCGCGATTTTTCACGGATATGGAAGTTGGCGGACTCAACTACTACTGCCACTGCTGCTCTCTGTGAATTTCTGCCTTCGATACACGCTACGGCTGCTACTGCTGGCGGATATGGAGTTTCGCGCAGTTTCGAAGAGAGTAGAGAGAAGAGAGAAGAGAGAAGAGAGAAGAGCAAGAGTCGATAGCGCGAAATCTGATAAGCGACGTTGGGGGAAATTAGTGTTTGCAGCCAAGCGTAATTGAATTCCACATTTTCTGATGCGCGCTGTTCTGATGTATCTACAAGAGTTTGGCGATGACAGATAATTAATCAATGTTTAATCAATACATTAAGCTGACTGATGATTATAAGCTCTGGGTACATCGGATGGTGTGTGTAATTCAGGTCGTTAACAAAGATCGGGTTGAAACTCTGACAGGAGTGAGCTATTGGCGCTTGGAATGTAACTTTGACCTCGTCTCGTCATCAACACTGAAAAAACATCTCGACCGCCGATCAAACTTTGATTTTCGAAAGATTCATCCGGCTAGAATCCTGACAGCTGTGGAGGCATCGCTCATAACGGCCGTAGCAGCATCGAGGCGTGGCCGAATCGTTAATCGAAGCACGAACTTTGCTTTTACAGCGGCAAAGTCGTTTAAAACTCGCGCACTTGGTTTATAACGGGTTTACGACTTTTGCACGTGACTTTCACCCACGAGCGTCGCGTCGTCCACTGTCTACCCCCTGCTCGTACATTAGATACGATACATACTATATAGTCGATCGTGGGCTTAGGATTGTCTAGGATGGGTGCAACGCAAAAAAACGTGTAATCTGCGCGCGCTTACTCGTTATTTTATGTGAAGGTTACGTAAAATTTACCGTTGCAAAGCTCCGTACTTATATTTGGCTGCTCAATAAATCAAGGATTATACATACGGAGGTTAATGCCGGCGCGAGACAATGTATGTAGACGTGGTATTAGGGTTGATGCGGATAATTGTCGAATAATATTTCTCCTTGGTGAGGCATCAAAATTCGATGTCGCAGTGGCAGAGCATTTATTTTTTTTGTGTGTATATACAAAGAGAGTATTTAATCAATAAACATATTATCTATCTACATAAAAACTTTTTTATTCATGTTCATGTTGTAAAATATTTATAATTTTAATTCTACTTTTTATCCTATTAATTTTTTAAATACGGAGGAATTCACACATTTTTTTTTAAGTGGCATTTCGAACTCGAAAGTTCATCGCCTCATCTACGCAAGCCTTCCACTATCTCTATTTTGTGCTAACCCCATCCATTGCGCACCCTCCCTCCCGATTTCAGTTAAGTCCGTTTTTACGTTGTCCCCTCACCTGCGTCTAGGTCTACCTAGAGGTCGCAGTGTGCTTGGCTTTCCTTTCATTATACGCGCTGCCGTGCGATCGTCTCCCATTCTTGCCACGTGCCCTGCCCATCTTAGTCTACGCGATTTAATTTTTCTGTTTATATTCGGTGACGAGTATAAATTGTGTAGCTCGTCATTGTGCAGTTTCCTCCACTCCCCGGTTTCTTCATCTTTCTTTGGCCCGTATATTTTCCGCAGAACCTTATTTTCGAACACCCTAAAACGGTTTTCTTCCGCTTTAGTTAGCGCCAAGGTTTCGCACCCGTACAAAATTACCGGCATTATTATAGTCCTATATATCCTTATTTTTACATTTCTAGACAGCAGTTTTGATTTTACTAATCTATTCACGGCGTAGAAGCAGGCATTACCCGAATGAAGTCTCTTGTTAATCTCGGCTTTAATTTCGTTTCGATCATTTATGGTTGTGCCTAAATATCTGAATTCGCTAACCTTTTCGAAAGTATAATTTCCGACTCTAAGATCACCCTCACCTTCGCAAATGCCCAGTTTGTCCATGATCATATATTTCGTTTTCGATTCGCTCACCTCTAGCCCCGTGTCCTCAGCCGCATTTATGAGAATTTCCGCATTTCTCGCTACCGCTGCACCGTTTCCCCCAGAATGTCCAAGTCATCCGCATATCCCAGAATTTGTGTTTTTCCGTTAAGGGTTGCACCTAGCTCGATAGTCTGCATTTTTCTAACAACATACTCTAGCGTTAAGTTAAAGAGTACCGTAGAAAGACCGTCACCTTGTTTCAAACCGTCGCGTATCATGAATGATTCGGATACGTTACCGCCTACTCGGACCTTTCGCGTGCTTCCGTTCAGACATATTTGAATTAATTTCACGAGTTTTTTTTGGTACTCCGAGGAGCACAAGGATTTGATACATTTTGCTTCGTTTGATAGAGTCGTACGCTTTTTTCAAGTCTATAAATAGTTGGTGTATTGTTTCGCAATGTTCCCAATGTTCCCATTTTTTCTCTAACAACTGTCTTATAGTAAACATTTGATCGCTCGTCGACCTGTTACGCCGGAATCCACACTGATACTCTCCTATTATATCTTCCGCGAAGGGCGTGAGTCCGGCCTGTATTACGTTTGATAGAACTTTGTAGCAGGTAGCTAAAAGTGAGATTCTCCGGTAGTTATTGCAATCTGTCTTATCTCCCTTTTTGAAAATCGGTATGATGATGGATTCTTTCCAGTTTTCCGGTATCGTTTCATTTTTCCAAATAGCACATACTAGTTCAAAAATTCTGAATGTAAGCGCGGTGCCCCCATCTTTAAGTAGTTCAGCTGGTATAGAATCGTTTCCCGCGGCCTTATTGTTTTTTAGTTTTTTGATTGCGGCTTCTACTTCTTTGTAGGTCGGTTCTTCCAAATGGAGTTCAGCAGTGTGGATTTCATCTCCCGTTTCCTCGCAGTTTTCATGTACGTTTAGTAACTTATCAAAATATCCTTTCCACAGCTTTAGCAGTTCATTTTCGCTTGTAACGAGATTCCCGCCCTCATCTTTCATTAATTGCGATCTACTCTGGAAACCCTTCCCAATAGCGTTGATTCCTTTGTACATCTCGCGCGGGTTATTTTCCTTACTGTTAGTTTCTATTTTTCTAATCTCGCTCTTTTGATACTCGCGCTTTTTGTTTCTGTAAATCACACCCACTTGCTTTCTTATTTCGTGGTACTCTTCTACGGTCCTATCGTTTCCATTGTGAACGCTGTCTACTTTAGCCTTTTTGCGCCTTTCAAACCAGAGCACTTTGTTCGCGGCCTCTTTTACCGTTTTTTCGATAGCCCCCCATAGACTGTTTGGGTCGTCATCTACCTCTGTCGATGCATCTGTGTCCTCGAGAACCTGAAACAGGTTACTTATTTCTACTTGATACTGAATTCGCTCTACCCCGTTTCGTAGCTTTTCAATGTCGAAGGTTTCTACTTTGTTCGCCCGTTTACTATTTTGCCCGGCTACTAATTTGGCTCTTAATTTGGCCACTACTAGAAAATGATCCGAGTCGCAATCCGTCCCCCTATAGGTTCTTACGTCAAGTACATTTGTGTGGCGCCTCTTATCGATAAGGAAGTGATCGATTTGATTTTGCGTGGCTCCGTCCGGCGATGTCCATGTTGCTTTGTGTATATCATTGTGCTTAAAGCACGTAGTTTTTACTATAAGATCTTTTGCCGCCGCGAAATTTATGACTCTAATACCGTTATCGTTGCTGGTTTCGTGCAGACTTTCCTTGCCTATAGTGGGCCTAAACATTTTCTCTTTCCCTATTTTAGCGTTGAAATCCCCCACTACTATTTTGGTGTCGTAAGACGCGAATTGGTCGATTAATTGTTCTAAAGCTTCGTAATAAAGATCCTTAACCTCTTCCTCTTTGTCCTCCGTAGGACAATGTACGTTAATAACCACGTAATTGTACCACGCTCCTTCGATGATGATATACGAGAGTCTGTCGTTCACGAATTTGAAACTTTTAACAGCGTGTATAATTCTTTTACTAACCAGAAATCCGGTACCTAAGGAGTGTCCGCTCACGCCCCCGAATATAAAGGTGAAGTTATCTTTTGCTAAAATCCCGCTATCTTGCCACCGAGTTTCTTGTATTGCTACTAAATCTAATTCGCGCTCGCCAACTTCTTTTAAAATTTCCTGGTACGCGCCTGCTCTGTATAAACGGCGCACATTCCACGTTCCCACCATTAAGCCTCTATTGGTATTGGTTTGGTTTTGTTTTTTTTGAGCCTTCTTTGTAGGTCGGCATAGTAAGTTATGTTTATTTCATAGTAAGTTAAACCCGCGCGTTTTGGATCCTGTTCCGATCGCAGGTGAGTCAACCGTTCTAGAGGTGATAACCCCTATACCTCTCTAGAACTAAGTATGAGAGCTTTCCGACTTTGATGAGGACGGAGTCAACTCATCGTCGGACATACTACGGAAGCATTCTCGTATCATAACGCCCCCTACAAGGCAGCGCGCCTTCGCTGGCTTCGTTATCGCGTAAGACCAGGTGGCGAATCATTCTACACATCCCGTTTCGGAGCAGTTGTCATCGCTCCCGCATCCTCCACGACAGTAGGATTTTTGTAATGTGTGCTAAAAGAGATAGAATATAGACATAGTGAGGTGGAAAGAGAAAGTTAAAATAGGAAATATTGTTGAGTGTTCGTTGTTGTGGTGGTGCTTGCGTAGTGTTTCTAGATGAATGCGTTCGCCAGTGTGGGCTCATCACACCCACGCCCGGGCCTATCGGCTGTCCGTGGCTGCTTATTCGATTTATTCGCAGTTAACCTCCTTCTCAGGGGCCGTTCCTCTATCCGCAACCTGAGGACGCGCTGTGTAGTGGTGATAGGCACCCACCCGTCCGCTCTGGACGACTACGCCCAAGACCCGCTTAGGGTACCGGCGTTGCAACAGGCGATAAAACATTATGTAATAAATAATTGTTATTAATACTAATAACCAAGGTGATTAGAAGTTCGGTTCTTAACTCCTCTTCTTCTGTCTTTGGAAGAGAATGAAATTTATTATATGTACCTATATTTTTGCCGCGGTTAACTTCGATTATGGTTCGTCTTTATTCTGTTATTCATCAAGAAGTGACATTTTTTAAAGCCGTTATAACTCGATAATTAAAATGCGGGACTTAGAAAAAATGACAATCAACAATAATATGAACTACTCTAAAACTACTCTAAAACTATAGCTTAAGACAAAAAATCATAATTCCAAAAAATAAAATATCTAGTAATTAACTATTAAGTAGAAGTAGTGATATTAAGTAAAAGCAGGCCTATTTTATAATTATAATTAGTTACTAATATAAAATTACTTAGTCATTTTTATTTTGTATAATATAGCGTATGCAAAAGTTAAAATCCAATTGTTTGATGAGACTCTGATGTTTTTGGCTGCATCTCACCTAAATTATATTCGCCAATAAAATTCTTTAATCTTCGGTAGCTCAGACGTGGGTGGTTGGGCAGTATACATCCATTTGGGCCACTGGTATAGCGGTTCTAATGTTGTCGATTTGCGCTGAATAATTCTAGGACTGGGTATCTGTTCCTAATATTCATTGCAGGAGTAATGAGCTTTATTTTTTGGTTTCTTCTTTGAATAATCATGAGTCTTTAAGTGTTTGGAGAGATAAACCTTTCTCAGAAAACTCTTCGAACACTTGGGGCAGAAAAACATCTTCTCACCCGTATGGCCTGCGTCTGTGCCTTTTCAATACGTCGCTCCGATTGAAGGTTTTTCCGCAAGATTCCCAGTCGCAAACATATAGTCGCTGGCCTGTATGGCTGCAAATGTGTATCTTTAAACGACTAAGGTTGATGAAAGACTCACCACAACCCTTGATTAAACAGACAAACGCACGTTGATCGTCGGACTTTAAGGGGACCTCACCACCTTAAATTTAAAAAAATTAGATATTGAATTTTTTGTGTAAATGTATCTTAAATTGTTTAAATAATCAACTAAACAATTATATTAATTCAGGAATAGTGTAAAAATTATCAAACAAAGTTTATAAATACCATATGTCAGGCACAATAGGTCTTTGAAGGCCAAAAATCACAATTTTCATTATTTCAGCTACCGCAGACTTACTTAAGTTTTGTGCTTCGAAGGGCACTTCTTTCTTAATGAATCTACTTTAAACACATATGTTTATAGAATGAGTGTGGGAAATTAAAAAAAATTTTAATTTAAAAAAGTTGTCTACAATTTGATAAAAAAAATTTGTTCAAATATTTAGAAAATGACAAAAATTATGCTTAACTTGTAGACAACTTTTTTAAATTCAAATTTTTTTTAAATTCCCACACTCATTCCATTCAAACATATGTGTTTAAAGTAGAACCATTAAGAAACAAGTACCCTAAACTTAAGTAAGTCTGCGGTAGCTGAAATAATGAAAATTGAATTGAAATAATTAAATAATGAATCAATTTCTATTATTAAGTGTATCCCAAAAATAATTAAGATATGAAAAGTAGACTTTGTTTTGACTAGTTATCTACCGGTAGTACTACCTTAATGAGCGTTTAGACGTAAAAACACTGTTCTTTAACGATTATTGATCTTTGGAATTATACAATACCCAGGAGTAGGCGGGCGTGTGCCTCTATAACTTTCCTTTAACACCGTGCCATGAAGAACGACTAATAATACGCGTATCGTACATTATTTTACGACACTGACTAGCATAGATCCGCGTATTCTACCGGGCTAATCACCCTCGCTGCGCTCAGGCAAGTGGACTGATGTCACGGATAGACGTGAAATCAGTGCGAATTTATGCCACCCAGTGCTATAAACGCGGTTGAGATTTATGATCGCATATTAGGTTCCTATCTTTAACAAACCAGCCAGATAAACACGCTCGACTTAATTGATGTAAATAAATGCAATAGATATAAAACTAAAATACGTGAATTCAGCACGGCTATATTATCCAATTAAAAAAAAAACGGACTACCAGAACGGTGCTCAAATTTTTACGTGCTCGGATGTTCTTTCGCACAGCGCAGTATAAGCTGTCCACATTTCAGTCGCACATCTCAGACAACTACTGCACGGCAGTAGCGAACAATGCTTAGCGGCCAATTCCCATATTATGCAAATGGCCCGGCGTCGCGCGTTCGCACGCGAAAGCGAGAGTGCGCGCTTAGAACGCCCAAGTCTCCGTCGGTAGTTGCTCTGTGATGCGGTAGCGCAACTCAACTGTGGTGCGACTTTTCAGAATCGGCTGACTGGATATTTTTTTCGGTACATCGTTATGGTAGAATCGGTAACACGCTTAATGGTCAGTCTCTGGCATGGCATCTAAGAAGTGGAAAATTTTCTTTGCCATTTCTTAAGCAGAATGTCACGCTTTTTCACATATTTAAGGGGCTGTCGGGGGAGCAGCCGAATGGTGCCGCTGCAACGTCCAAGTGGCGTTGCGGTCAGTTGGCCAAATCCCAATTGAACAACAAATACAACAGAACCGCGTACTTGGGAAAAAATCTCTCTTTACCGCCCTTCCTTTTTTCCTTAAGTAAAAATAACTCGTACAAAACATAGTATTAAGTGCATATTTTCGACGTAGTATTGGAATTACGATATGACCTACCAAGTTATGGTGACTGTATATAAATTCAAGATGGCCGCTTGTTTGGCTGCTCTGTTGCTGAAACGTAATTCCAATACTACGTCAAAAGGAAGGGCGGTAAAGAGCGATTTTTTTCTAAAGTACGCAGTTCTGTTGTATTTATTGTTCAATCGGGATTTTGCCACCTGACCGCAGCGCTACTTGGACGTTGCGGCGACACCGTTCGGCTGCTCCTCCGACAGTCCCTTAACGGGCAGTTCTTATAAATCCGTACTTATATAAATGGCTCTCGCCAAGGTCCCCGTTTTAGACGCCACTTTGCACCGAAGCGTTCAAAAACGTCTTATCTTACCAGATTTCCAATCTGAGAAAGATTCGAAATTCAAATAGGTGATTATTATAGAATTCGAACAAAGGTACAAGCACAAAGTTTTACAACGATGGTCTCAAATGTTCGCACCAGTATAAGTCGTGCTAACTTGTATAAGCGGACTGCATATAACAGTATCGCAAAATGATGGCCCCATCGCGAACTCGCTACTCGTTCGAAACGAAAGTGCGCGCTCTCTCAGTAGAAGAAACTCTTCCCTTCTCCCCGGCTATGTTTTTGCACCGAGCGTGCGAGATAAGGAGCAACGACGACGAGAAGTACATTCGCACACGTGCGCTTAATGGGGCAGTACATATACGAAGGATTCAGCTGGCCTTGTGTCTTGCTGCAGTGGCTTCTGTTATTTAGTGGCTATGTTCCAACTTGGCGAGAAATTAAACGCGACAAATTTGTTGATTTTTAAAAAGCCTCACCTCAGTGTTTCTTGAAAATTTTATTTTACAACGTCTTTCGAGCTCTGACCCTCTCAAGATGCGCGCGTGCTCATAACTATAAAAACGATTTTAGCTCTAAGCGCGCCACGGGCATCTGGCGAAGCGAGGTGTACAACGCGGCGTAAAACCGCTCGGGCACACGAACGAAAACACGGGCATCAGACACACGTGCGCACACGGTTCCCCGCGATACGTCGCGTCGTCTCCTTTCGCTTTCTCGGGGAGCGAGGGGTATACGCTGGCAGCTCGTTGCTACGGAAAATAGATGAGCACCGGCAGTGGGAAATTTATAATTCATTATAAATGAAGTAGTACGCGATGACTTCTAGTGCACAAGCTTCCTAGTGCGCCAAACAAGATTGAAGACCGCTGGACAAACTTTTTTCAAAAATAATCCTACTTTATATAGACGAAATAATCATACACAGATATTTTTTATAACATACGGAGATTCCGTAAAATTATTTTTCAAATTTTTCAACTGTATTTTACACAATCGTATAACCCATTATGATAACAATAAATCATAATTTTTTCATAATTTATATTAGCATTGTAATTAAACAATTATAAATGAAGACTATTCGGATCCCAAATCAAAAATAGTCGCATAGAATTATTTCGCGTATAGTATAGAGTTGATCCGACGCTGAGTTAAGCTAGTTGAAGATTCTTTTATTGTCACAGACGATTGCTAAGCTCTTTGATGGAATCGCATCGTCAGCAGGAAACGCCACTTCCTGGAGTTCACACAGGTGCAATGCTTACACGCCTGCACACGCAAACAGATCACGGGCGACCATCAGACTGTACAGAGCTCTAATTTTGACATAATCAATCAAAGTTTACCGATTCTACTTTGTTGCTTCTTGTCCTGCTCACAGAGCAGGATCCGTCATCCTCCTATGACATTTTATAAACTTAATTCATACTCTAGATACCGCTTGCAAGATTCTAGAGCTTAAGGAAGCGTCGAAAGTTGCCCCCTCCTTTGATATTTCGTTATCCCGAAATAAATACAAAAATGTTATAAATTTACATTGTTTTCACTTTCATAGGTCTTGCTTACTTCTGTGCAAAATCGCATGGCTTATTAGATTTGCTAACAGAACTCTGGAGAAAAATATGAAAATGCATTTTCAAAACTTGTGAGTTTAGGATTAGATCAGAATAGTCCATTATTTTGACAAGCTGACAAGATTTTCTCTGGAGTTCTGTTGACGAATTCTCCTGCGAAAAAACAGTTGCAAGAAAAATAGCGGAATGTTTACGCTGTTGGTATATCTAAATAAAAAGTATGATGACCCCTTACGGTCAAAGTCGTATCAACGATCTCACATAAAAGGTAAGCGTAACCCTCGCCATATCCGACGTTACTCTTTCGATACAAGCATCTGATAAACTCGGCGTCTTGAAATAATTAAAGCACAGAAGTAGCGGAAGCTTGATCAAGTGAAAGACTCATGCACCAGCAGCACGGGTACCCCTGTCGCGCGCGTGTAAAAGTCGCCGATGTATACATGTCGTGACGTGACATTCTCATGGACGAAAGTACAGACGCGAGGTTGCACTTTCGCCAAACGGATCGAAACTTTTTACAGATAGTGAACTAGGACTGTATCAAATATAATTATTAATTAAATCGAATTGACTTATTAGCTGGGGATTATTCTAACCTTTTAGCTTCAAATTAGTGTCTCTCTACCTTCTGCACAAATTCTAGGATATATACTGCTCACCGAGCAGAAAATTTGACGAATTCTAGACACTAGTTCCTTAATTTTCTACAAGAGACCAAGATCAGTTTACGCGGAAGCTTACTAATAGAGTAAGAAAATTCTTTCAAGATCTTTTGTGCGCTTGCCTTGCAAAGCAATTGTTTTCATGGTCAGGCAAAAATAAAGAATCTGGAAGCATCGCTCACGACTTATAAAAGTTAGAAAAAGTTCAACAGCTTTCACAGTGCATGAAATTTGATCGACGAAGAAGACAAGATTGGTCTACTAAGAAGCAGCCGTTCAATAAAGTCAGCAATAAGAAACCTTATGTGGGTGATCGACTTAGGAGCATCAGATCACATGACAAGACGAAGGGATTAGTTAAGCGTCTTCAAATGAATATAAATTCGTATGAATATGTGAAATGTTCGCAAGCATTAAAAGGATATGTAGTATAGGTGAGAGTAAAGGATACTAAGTGTATGTACCTATAAGTACAACAGATTTAATGTTGAGCGCGATGTTAGATTCAAGCCGGATTTGCCGACAAATAGCGTGGAAGTCAGAAAAAACATGCATGTACAGAGTTATGATGAGACGTATGAGGGTACAGAAAGCGCTCATAAAAATATACAACTGTAACGCAGATAGTATATTAGTTGAATTACTGAAAATAACTAGTTTTAAATCAGGCTTACTTGTATAGTCTCTTGAACATTTAATTGACGCCAATTTTAAATCCGAATTTTCTACGTATTCCTAAGTTTATTTTCTGTATTAAAACTAGCGCGCCACGCTTCGCGTTTTGCGTATAAGGCATGACCGCAGACGCTTGCGCTTCGCACTCGCCATGAACCCCGGTGCTCATGCTTTGCGCTCGCACCGTAGTACTGATTTTGCTACTCAAATAGAGTTGTTGTTTGTCAAAAAGTGTTAAAAAAAATGTTTGTCACGATAAAAAATTCCATTTTAAAAATATGTACAACCTTTACATTTAATGTTTTTATGTACATCGTGAATACGCAAAGTTTTATGACAAATAATTGGATTTTAAGCTGTAAAAAATCGATTTTGGGCTGTAAACTCGAGTTATAAGCATTTTCATAATATGATATTGATGGGAAAAAGTTGTATTTTTTAAAGATCTACAACATGTCCATTTAACTTTTTTTTGTAGAATGCTTAGAATTCGAGTTAAAGCCAAAAAACCGTTTTTAGTGATTTTTGGAGGTGACCGCATTCTGTGTATACATGCAAAATCAAGCCCAAAATAAATTTGGCACCTTACTATTGTGAGGGGAGTTCGCACACAAATTTTTAGCCCGATTAATTGAAGTCTTTCAGAGATAATCGTGTATAATAATAATAACACCAAAATTTCTATTCAAAAATGCACGCAAAAATCGAACAAATTGTGCTCGCATTTTAAAAAAACGCAGAGACACAGTATGGATAATTTTAACAATTTCGACTGTATACTTACTCTTAAAAAATTTTAAAGTAAATTTGTTCCTAAAACAATATGGAAATGTTCCCAATTTGATGTTCCGTAAAATAACTTGAAACTTTTGAAATTAATCGTTTATGTATATTTTCTTTGTAATTTTTGCTGTGATTAATTTAAAAACTTTTCCCGAAGTATGTTCAATAGACCCAAATATAGACGAAATAACCAATCTAAAGTGACTTAACTGTTATTGAAAGCTGGAAACATAAAATTATCCATACTGGGAACTATTCATAGATGGATTCATGCGACTGCAAGTACTCGAAAAAGGCCTTATAATCCAGCAAAGTGTAATAAAACCGTGAAGAATCTCGTCGACATGCTAGCACGTATTGCCCTCGCAACACACCCCACCACTGTTCGTCATCCTCGGAAAAGAGACCTAGCGCGGGATTAATTAGTCGTTTTTTTAGGATCGCCTAGAAGTTTGTAATATCCGGAGAAGCACTACAGCGGCGACGGCTTACGCTCCGCTGATTTCGTTATAACGCGCGTTATGAGAGACTCGCATCGCTCTCCGGCGTCTCGCATTGTTAATTCGATGCCCCAGCGCGCGAATTTTCACCGCCACCACGGCGGCAACCCTTCCACTCTTTCTTGTCATTTTTTTCTCTGCATTTCGAGGCGGCGGCTGCCGCTACCGCTGCCACGCTCCCTTAGCTCTTTCCACAGAAGTGACTTTTAATTATAAGGCCTCGGCTCCAGCCTGTGGTGTGGCAGAGCAAGACTCAAAGGTGAAGCGGAATCCCAAGCTAGATCCCTTTGTTAAATTTTGGTTCCAGGAGGGGATTATTGTTTCGCGCAAATTTGTGTATTTTAGAGCGTTGTTGGCTACAACAAATAAAGCTTCGTTAAAGCCCGTGATCTCATTGGTTTGTGAAAACTGATATGACTAGATTTATCGTTTACATTGCAATCGATTGCTAACATTTGACAGATTGTCGTATCCGTAATTACGTGAGAGTTGTCAATAAGGATCCTTCCGCACTGCGCGTAATCGTCTAAGCGTTACTTTATAAAGTCAAATCTAAATCGGTACGCTTGCTTCTCGCGTCGTTCACCTGGTTGTTATACTTGGATCCAATGCGCTAGCAGATTGATTATGTGCTGGCAGTTGCTTCGTCAAGCCCTGGGAAGAAAGCTCCCTTCTATCGATGCCTGATGATATGGAGTGTAGCCTTATCTGTGACATTGTGTGTCAATGGATGCCCCAATCAGAAGAATAAAACTCGATACTGCAATCCGCAGATGCAGGAGACAGCAACGACTGCACACAATGATCCATGCGTTAAGTTGTGTTCGCATTTATACAAATTTATACTTGCGCAAAAACTTACCCTAATAGGGCTTGCGAGGACTTTCGACACGTATTGAATGCCTTGCGAACGCCGATTCGGTCGGTCGCGATAAGTGCGCAACATGTGTGCTCACCAATTATAGAATGAACTAGATCGGCCGCCGGCCAGCACACGAACTTTGCTTTCGGTTCTAATAGAGTGTCGATAAGCCGCAAATTTGATCGGCTCCAATCACGTGACTCCAGGCTTGTACATATGTTTAAATCCACAGAAAACCGGACACTTCAGGGGGTCTGAGTGAACAAATTTCAAATTTCTTTAGGTCATGTAGAACCCGAAAACTTTGGGTTCCAAGGATTAAAAAATACCTATTTTTTGCCGGGCAGTTTAAATTCTTTTATTGGAATTTAACACGGGGAAAATGATCGAAAACAAGCCACGATTCGACTTTACCCACACAGTGTATGAAGGTGCAATCCAAAAATGTGTATTGCTAGGATTGAAGTATCAGAAGAGAGCTTCAATTTAAGGGCTGGTAAGTTAAAAATGGTTGCCTGGGCAAAAAGTTGTCTAGGCTCGAAAATAGTACGTCCCGAAGAGTAAGATGTTTTACGAAAATCAGCGATCTTTTTCTTATTCTTAAAATTCTTATAACTTTTGATCCGAGCGGCCAATTGTAATAATCCAAGGCTCAAATTAAAGCTCTTTTCTTCTTTTTTCGTTTGAAAAAATTGGATTAACATTTTAATTTTACGATCAGCTATTTATATGCCTATCAATTATGGCCGTTTTTTGGCCGTTTTCATCGTCATATAAATAGCTGATTGTAAAATGAAAATGTTAATCTAAATTTTCAAACCGAAAACGGAAGACAAGAGCTACAATTTGAGCCCCTGATGGTCGAAATTGACTGCTCCGATCAAAAGTTATAAAGTTTATAAAAATAAGAAAAATCGCCGATTATCGTGAAAAATCGAAAAATTGGTGATTTTTTGCCATTTTCAAGCCTAGATAACTTTTGACCTAGGCAGCCATTTTTAACCCACCAGCCCTCGAATTAATTTTTTGTTAATATTTTGATTCTATTAAAACACATTCTTGGATTGCGCCTCCAGACAAAAAGTGACAATTTTCTGATTTTCTGTTATTTTCTCTGTGTTAAATTCCCATAAGGGAATTTAAACTGTCCGGCAAAAAAATAGGTATTTTTTAATCTTGGGAACCCAAGATTTTTCAGGTTCTGTATGACCTAAAGGACGAAAAAAAGTGGTCGGGTAGGTGTGCTCCCAAATTTCAAATTTGTTCACTCAGACCCCCAAAAGTGTCCGATTTTTTCTGGATTTGCACATGTGTATACAGTAGTTGCGAGTTTAGGGTTTCTGGGTATGGAAATACTGAAATTTTAACAGGAGTACAACGTTTCAGCAGCAGGAAAAATATTGATCAAATTAGTTACATTAGCGCGAACTATATTTTCCTGGAAACTACGACAAATGATCCATTCCCCTTTCATATGTACCCTAAAGTCCAATAATTCTCGCTATTGTATACGAGTACGTACTTGTCTCCAAATCCCAAACGCCGGTAAATTTTGCAATTTCAAAACTTATTTCTCATTCACCAAACCAAAGTTAATATTCAAAATCTCAGCAGCGTATAAACTTCCACGATACGATAAATTCTTTCTTCACCCCGTCCATGCACATAAGATTTGCTCAACCCCAAACGACTGGAAGTTATGATTTGTTCGCTAATAAAAGGCTAGCGCCTCTCGTTCATTACCGCCTCGGTTTACGCTCGCACTCTCGTTAATTAAACGTTTCGTTACACCGCGCAGCTTTTTCCGCGAGCGAATAATTTCTGCACTTTCAATTATGCGGTGGCAGGCATCAACGCCTGTTGCGTTGCGCCGGAAATGCAAGCGCGCGGCTTTAATTTATCGAGATAATTCCGTTGCGGGCGAAAATTCATGCCTGGCAGCTTGAACCGATACGAGGCTTGAAATTTGATATGTCTCCTGTTGGTCGGACTAAATCTTCGATCAGTTCAACGATTTATGTTTCAATTATTAATTCATTAAACTATAAGGATCATGTTTGTGGTGAATGGCGATTGCGAAAAAGTACCCCGTAGGTCCTGGCTGCAATTTAAAATTTGTTACTTTATTTCAATTATTGTCAGAAATAAAATAACGAAGCATTTTAAAATCCTCTTAAAAATCTTCTGAATTACGCCCTCTTGTCTAGCTTTAAAAAAAGCGTCGACCGCGCTAAAAGCGCTTCCCTGTCGATCGGCCGATTTTTCGCTCAGCGCCAAACTGCAGCGAGCTCTCGCGTGCGCAAAACGATAAAGCTGGGAGAAGGGAGGGAGATAGAAGGGACAGAGACGGTAGAGCGTTAGAAGTCGCTCGCGATCCTCGCTGGGATCTATATCACGGGACGGATCGCGCTCTCCGCGCTCGGTTGCTCAATGCGAGACTGGCTATAGGTATA
Source organism: Nasonia giraulti (assembly GCA_016647725.1). Taxonomy (NCBI): domain Eukaryota; kingdom Metazoa; phylum Arthropoda; class Insecta; order Hymenoptera; family Pteromalidae; genus Nasonia; species Nasonia giraulti. The sequence goes on along the minus strand of QLYP01000065.1, from coordinate 582,896 downwards.
CGGATAGAGCGCGCCGATGCACTTAACCGAGAGCCGCTGGAGATTTGATGTTCCCGAGCGTCACGCGCCGATGATTTCGAGATCGCCGCTTAGCTTATAGCTGCGCTACTCTGTCTGTCGGTGCTGACGGAAGATGTCCACGGCGAGATTTCAACGTAATATCTTATTTGCTTTTTGTTGCTCGGCTCTATGATCTTTGTAGTGTGAGCATTTTTTCAGCGATCGGGATAAGTTTACATCTTATTCGCAGAGACTTTACGTGCGCGTGCTAGATGTTCAATGAGTTGATTAGTTTGGTAGAAAGGAGGCAATTATGAGCTGTGGCGTACTGGAATGCATAGGAAAGTATGTTTGGTTTAAAAACTACTACTCGTTACAGGAAAAGTAGAATAAATTCCATCGATTTTAAAACAGACTGCTGCTCTCGGATGTAGCGACTCGCGTAATAAATTTATCCCTAAATCAATGATCCATTAAAAGCTAGCATTGAAAACGAGATACACACTGATAATACCAACAACCGTGCCTCTCCGCGCATACTTAATGGCACTCTATGTACGACCTGTGCGTATTTTTCGCAAGTTCTCTTCTACACTCAAGTGCATCCTCGGCGCGCGTTGACTTCTTTAGAAAGGCAACAGATTCTCCTCTCCTCCGACCGAGAGAGGCACTTCTTCGCATCCACATACACGAACTAACACCGATATGCCCCTCGTGTTTGTTCCGCGTGCATGTGTGCGAAATCGCGGCGGACGCGTCAGGTAGCCGCGTGCGCATTAGGACGTGTTTGCAGCGTTGGTTTTCCGCGTTATTACGAGCGCGTACGTGCGTGAGCGTTTGCCAGAGCCCATCGCAAGGTGAAAACAATCGTGTCTCGGAATGTTTTGCGTCGGTTTGCCGCGTTGTGAGGGCCGTGAATTCGGAGTATGCGGAGATGAATGGAACTGGAGATGATTGATGTCAGGTTTCTGAAGTGTTATCCGCGCGGTTTTGAAACGATTGGGAATTTATTGTCGAAGAGGTGTGAAATTTCCAGTTAGTCAATCGGAGGTGGATCGGAGATTGCGACGGCATTCGAGCTTCTATATCCCTTTGTTTCCTTAAACGTGAATTAATGACTCGAAGGTTAACGCTTGAGGTGTATTTATATTGTTTTCAATAAGATATGTGTTGATTGATTTCGTACGTGACCACAATGCGAATTCGATACATTGTTATGACTCAACAAATTGCAGTAATGAGATTCAAGAAAGGATAGATCTTTAAACAGATGTCAATAATTTAAATCTTTTCGTGAATCGTTTTATGTAATAAATACATGTATAAATGTCCAATTACTCGCTCTCTCTTGTCTCATCCTATAAACCTTATAATATAAGCAAAGCAAACATTTCCATTCATGTAGCATGTTTACACATTGATTTTGGTTTTTAGTTGGAATATCCATTTGATAATATGTTGCAGAAACAAGCGTACGTGAGGAATAAACTACTATTTATCTGCAATTATTCTACATCGTCAACTCATAACAAACTTTCACATTTTCCAGGCATTCGAATAAACAGTCATAATGAAAATATTTAATCGAACATGTGAGGATAGTTAGCGTGAGATATTTCCGCGATGCATCTGCGCATCGTCATCATATCCGCAATTTTGTAATAGGTGTTGAATCATGACTGAAGCTCTAAAGTTTTGCTCAGTAATCAGTGAGAAAATCTCCTTTACTTGTAAACAATATATCTATTAATTTAAAGGTGCGCAACATTCTAAAACGACTGTTTGTGATTTGTGCCGATTTAATATTTTAACGAAAAGTCGTAGGTTTACACTCTGTCGTCTAAAGGTTACGTTCAACCACATAAATAAGAAACCACGATTTTGCCGCAATTATTTTTGACTATCCCAACGTCCGCAACAACACGCTTTCACGTCCTCAAACAAATAACCATAATGCATACATTTTTAGCCAGAAGAATCATCGTAATTAATGCTCTTTTAACTAAACTCTCTTTGAAGAAAGAGACGTATTTGCATACTGACTCTGACAACAATATAAAAGTATTTTATTTTCTATATAGATTTACGACAAAAATTATAAATCCCACCTGTCATCCTTTCGTCTTTCTCGTTTTTCTACACTCATAATTTTTTGCAAAATTATCGCGAATAATAGCAGCATCACCACAAGACTCCATGGAAACCCCGACTTTCACGTCATTAAACTATTAACAATATGAACAACCACGGTACCGATCTCCGTTAAGTTCTTACTCGGAATCCCACTGGCAATTAATACGCATTCCGCGTAAAAATTGTCCACCGCACATAGCTAGCTATACCTCCAGAGACTCGCTGCGCATCTCGCACTCTCAGCTTGATTTATCGGTTGCATTAGATGAGCTCGAGCCTTTTCCGGAATCGTCGTGAGCGAGGAAAGCCATCGACGCCAGTAGCTAAAGCAGCGCGCGCGATTTTGCATTATAAATTCGCGGTGCATTATCCGCACGCACTTTCACCCGCGATTACGCGGGCGGGGAAAAAAGGACAGTATATAGACGCGCGGCGATTCGTCATCGTCTCATCGCCTTAACTACTCGGGGGCTTCCCGATGCGCTTGTCAAGGTACGGACAGCACTTTAACCATACGTGTCTCTCCGACTTGTGACTTGAGGATGAGCAGATGCAATGGCTATGGCTGCTTGATAAGTGGCAAAGATATATTTATTTGCGATTATTGTGAGCGTGCGTTGCCTTCGCCGTGAAGCTTTATTATAATTTGGTTGTTGTATAATAGAGTGGGTGGATTCCCTATATAAAAAAGTCATGCCCGGATGTTGTGAAGCCAAGATAGACGTTATGTGATTGGCTCATGTAGTGCGCATGCGTCTAATTGTAAGTCAGAAGTCTACAACGTCTTCTTGGTTAGGGTGCGCAACGCGCGCTGTTCAAAATCTAGTATTTTTAAACGAATCAACGATTTAACAACTATTGGCTTATTTAGCACAAAATAAGTTGTTGTTTAAAGTTCCTTTACTTCATTGGTATGAAGCGTGGAATAGCAAAGGCGTCAGAAAGCAGAATATAATAATCAAGAGCTTTATGGAAAATTAATGAACACGAGGATACTTATGTGGTACGCATGAAATTTGATAATATAAAGCATCCATAATGGAGAATAAAAATTAATTAATGCGGAAATGAGAACTCGCGACTTTATGAATTTAAATTGCGAAAAATTTCACTTCTTCAGCCGTTCAACTTCTTTTCATAGTTCGAGCCTATTTAATTTTCCCACTTGGCTGGTATAATGTATTTCCCATTACTTCGAAGCTGCAATTCCGCGCAGCGGCCATATAACGCAGCGAGAATCGCGCATCTCGGGCTTCTTCAAAATTTTACTGTTCGAAAGCTGATTAACTCTCGAGTAACGGGCGCTTGTTATTGTTTCGCGAAAATTAATACACACAATGCAGTACACTGCTATTATCCTATCAATTTCGATAATTAAAAATATCGCTTCCCGATAAATCAACGGAGCAGCGTGTGCCTTTGGGTAAAAAAGCTGTAAATCTAGCGAGTTTTCATTGAAAAAACGTCTAAATCCCCGCGGGGATTTTAATTTACCGGTATATTAAAAGTTCAATAAACGGGTTTTCGAGCAATAATGTGTCGATCATCTTAATGGCGTTTGCTCGAGGAATTTACTTTCTCTTATCGGCAAAAGACTTTTGTTGTGTCCCGCAGTGTGTTATGCGTCGGATTAAGAAAATACCCGCTGCATAAGTGAAACTCTTTTATTTTTCCCCGGCCCGCTAGCCATCAGTCTCTTCCTGCTGCTCCGTCCGAGCCGCTATAATGTTATTAGCATCATCAAATCTAGGATAAACGCACTCAATTTCACTTTCATTACGTCGTTTAACGGCTCGATTATTATTTCACGAAAATCCATTATCAATTTGCGTAACTTGATCAATCTGAGATGATGTCTCGGTACCTGTACGGGCTTTCTCCAATAGGATCTTGTGAAAAGTTCCGAGATAGCGGATCCTCTTCTTCTTTGGTCTTGTTATAAGAGAAGGTTGTGGGCTAATGGGATGATAACAGAGTGAGTAAATTACGTTAAATGTTTAATGTCTTCATTGGGATGTCGTAACACGAATCCCGAGTCTTTTTTAAGTGCCGGACATACATCAATCATACGAACACCTTTCTATCCACTCATGGTTTTCGACTTCGGGCGTGTTGTACTACAGCGCTATAATATTTATTTTGACAAAAAATATGATGATTACATATTGCTTTATATTAAAAGCTCATTAATTCGGTATTACTTTGACATTAGTTTTTAGTTATGCGTTAAGATAGATTCGAAAGCGTGAGTACGGATTGATGCATGGAATCCAAGAGTGTGCTCATCAGATTATGCTAATGTAATATCGAAATTGCAATTATTCGACCATAGGTATATGCAAAAGAAATGTGATAGCAGTCGCGGAAATCGGCAAATAAGCAAATTAAAGTACACTAAAAGAAATGTCAAAATTATCTTAAAACTTGTAGTAGCCTTTATGGGGTTGAATTCTGTCAGTATAGTTAAGTAATTTTCAACCATTAAAAGAAATCAGTCAACGAATTTTCATTGTTTTTGGTAAACAAAAAAAAACTTTATGTCATTATGAAAATATAAAAAGAAACAATTAACACGGAGGCCAAATTCTTTCTAGTCTTACAAAAAAATTTAGATCCCTGGTAAAAAAATTCTTTGACTAAATGGTCAGTTGGCCAATATTTACTTCGCTAACTTGTTAGTGAAACCGCAATAACTGAAAATAGATCGCTTGTTTGTATACAAATACGAGTCTTGTATGAGCCTATACGCTTGCAGCTGGTGTAGCGCGTATGCGCGACATGTGTGTCGTGCTCTCTCGAGCCATATGCTCTCCTAACCTCAAATTCTAACCTACACAAGATTATTTATGATTCGCTGATTTCGCGGTGTAAATTAGGTTAATTGTTGATCTAATGTTTGTTAATCGATAGTATAACTTTATGAATGTATAATTTTTGCCGTAAATAGAGTTTATTTGATCTTTTTTACTATTTAAATTTTGACCATCAATTGGCCAACTGCTATTAAAAAACCTTAAGAAAAATAAGGAGTTTCGGCTAACCGATACTGAAAACGTTGGTCAAACAAACAAGAGTTGTCCAACTGATGGCACACTATTGGTGAACATTTCTACCAAGGATACTTTTAAAATTATTCATGGTGTTATAACAACTACTTACTAGAAAAACTTTTATCTTACGAAACTTTACAATTTAATTAAAATACAAAATAATAATGCGATAAATTTTACCAACGCACAGTACAGAAAAAAAAAACAGTATACAAAATCGACCCCGAGAGCACTTTCTTCCAAATATTGTACCGTAATTTTGGTTAGATTTTTATAATCAATTTATAATATGTGGATTTTGGAGTCTAGTGATAATTAATAATTGTTTCAAGCTTTTATTAGCTTTTCTTAGATTTTAGTAACTTTAGATATTCTGGCATAAAAATAAATGAATGCGTGACCTCAAAAAGAGCTACTAATAACTTTGAAAATATATTTAAATTCAGTAATTTAGATTTAGAGGAAATTCCAATTCTTATGATTAGTATGTAATAGTTTTTCAAAAACCTAATAACTGCTAAGAAATATTATAAATCATACTTAGCTTCTTCATCTTGTATTGCAAGAAAAAGATTCTATTATTACCTGTTTTTATAGTTTTTAATACACAAAGGTACTAATAAGAGGTGCCAAACTCTAGTAAGATCTTATGGCTGTTATAAGCTTTTTGCTTTATAATTATTTAACGCACTCAAAAAACTAATAAAAGCTTAAAAACATTTATAAAATTAAATAATAAATAATTAAAGCTAACAAACATCAATAGGTGTTATAAACTATTATTGGAGTCCAAATTTGACACTTTATAAATTGTTATTAAAATCTAAAAAAAGTTAATAAGATTTATTAACAATTATGTGCATGAGATTATTTTCGCCAGGGCTGCATAAGAGTCTGAAATATAAAAGAACATAGAATGCTGATTCTTTTTCTGTTGTATACAACAGACTTTCTTTGTACAACCAAACGTGTTCGCGAGCCTATAATACAAATCCCAACAAAAAACATTTGTCCCGGACCGAGTCGCCATGAGTAGCTTATATTCCGGAGACCGTGCGCGCGAGGCCATTTGGAATAAAGTCTACTGATGCAGTAGTAGCAGGAGGGCTTCGTCTCTCCTTTCGCACGAGAGGCGCAGGGGTATAACGAGTTTCTCCTCGTTAGAGCGCCGGAGTTTAATGACGATCTGGAGAGCTCGGCGTTGCGGAGTGCGATTTTTTCTACTTCTGTCAATGGGCACGTCGATGCCTTTCTGCGCCAATAATCCGGACGGCGCATCACGAAAAGGAGTCGAAGTCGATATGGCTGAATACGGTGCCATAATTATTGTCGGCGCTTTTCACGAACAGATCGTTATGGATATTTTTCCTTTAAATTAATTAGCTTTTTTATGATTATTCGCTGGATTGAGCGGTGATGATTAACGGCTACGGTTTTTACGATTCGTAGATGAGGATCTATTTAATAGTATATTATGACACTGTTGTGGGAGATGTTTTTCTACCTTGCTCGAGGTTTTATAGCACGACAAACTCAAAATCGACAATAAAGTTGGCATTTTGAGGTTAGCGTGCTATAAATTATTATACGGCACCTCGTGAGAATTTCATGATGAATGGGGTAAAAATTAAAAATTCTTCTGTAAATCGCATTCGCGGCATTTGACTATGAAAATCGCGCTTCTTTGAATTTCACTACTATCAAATTGCTTACGCAACTGCCCCTAAGATCACAAAATATCACGCAATTTAAAATCAAGAGGCTAGAGCGTGAAGAGACCTCCAAAAAAGTACAGCAGTCGTCAACACTACCCATCTCAGGGGATCGGAAAGCCATATTTTGTAAGTTCTCGTGATGTACACGCATTGCGGGGTCCAACGGCTTCTGTGTTGTACAACGTAAATAACAGCGTTTATCCGAAGCAGCAGGCCGCGCGCGAGGCCAATCTGCAATTCAATTAGCACCGGACGCTGCTCGTCTTCCGTGAAATATTAAACATTAGCCGCCTGTGCGTGAGTGTGTGCGGCTTACAATCGTCGGCGAGACTTTTCCTGGGGCGCTAGATTCATTTTACGCTCGATATGAGATGGGATGAAGTGGGGGGAACGGGTAATGATTAGTTGTGAAAGAAGGTGCGCTTCGATGATATGAGCCGGTCGAGCGGATTTGTTGAGCGTTGATGTGTGAGATATTGATAAGCGGTTACGCATACAATTACGTAATAATCATATAAAGTAGAGCAGCTGTTCGATAAACTAATTCAGACTGAAATAATATTGTTTTTTAGAATTTTTTAAATTGTTCAAATCGTCCTTTACATTTATCAAGTATTTATAAATAAAGCAAATATAATTCGTAATTTCGTCTTTGTACAGAATATATCTGTATATTCAAGTGCAGTACTCTCGAGACGATCGTCTAGTTGCACCAAAGGAGAAAGCGAGCGCAATGTATATTATTCGATGGGGACTGGGGAGACGCACCGAGAGCGGCGCATCGCGAAGCCAACGGCTATACGTAAAGCCGTATACGTCGACATATTCCGCGAGATTAGCCTGGGGAATAAGTCGAGGCTCAGCGAAGGTCCGCCAGAGGTCGCTAGAATCGATGCTGCTGCCATATGTGGCCGGCAGCGACGTACTCAACAAGCCGAAATAGCTCAGTTGGGAGAGCGTTAGACTGAAGATCTAAATGTCCCCGGTTCAATCCCGGGTTTCGGCAATGTTCATTTTTTTTTCTTTTTTCTGGCCTTAGAGGAAGCTGATTTGCTCGAGATTGAGTTTTCTTGTAGAATGATATTTCATTATTTGCTTGTTTTTTCAGTATTTTCATATAATGACCCAACTAAACAAGATCTATTTTTAGATTTTATGTTTTAAATATTTATAATTAATAGTTTCTTAATTCTTAATCTTAATTTACGCTTACGTAACGTAGAATTGTTTTGTATTATATTAAATTGAAAACAAACTAAGAGAATGAGCCTTAGCGGATAAATTAACACAAACACACACGCACACACGCGCGCGCACACACACACATACACGTGCACGCAGCACTCTGACGGAAATTTTTCAGCAACGCTGTTTTTTGGCTAAAAATACCATAAAACACACTTTTGATATGTTTCTAGTAACTCTAAAAATTACTATTAATTTATTTAAACTAAGTAGAGTAATTTACAGAGTATATTACATTAATACATCCCAAAATCTTGTAAAGATAAAAGAAGTTACCTGTTAGCAAGCTTGGTATTACGAAGCAAAAATAATATTATATAATAAAAGAAAATACATTATAATTAAAATATACTTGAAGCTAAAATGAATACTCTTTATCAGATACTAACAACCTTTTTGCATTATTTACATGTTTATATAACTTTATCCTTTTACATTTATTTATTTATTTATTTATCCAGAGTAAGTACAATAGATTGAAATACATCGATTAAACAAAAACATTACATAAAAGTAATCCAGCAGAGGAAAATTTCCTGTTCGCCGGTCCGGAATACAAAATGATTTAATAAAACTAAATCTTAAAACTAAAATGTGTAGTTGCTCCGCCGTGTTTGAAATCCAGTAGTACAATCTACCAGAACAACCCAGCGTTGCAAGTCTTCTTTCAAATCTTCTCTCATTCACCAATATCTCACTAGCATAGATCTTGCTGTCGTGAAACTCTGAGTTGACGCATTTTTGCTCTTTGCAAAAATGATCCTCTCCATGCTATTAAGCCTTGCAGAACATGTAAGACCAACAGCACAAGTTACTCTATAATGTGGGAACATTTCTTTATGTTGATTTGCAAAATCACATTTGCATGGCACTGTGAAAACTATCTCGTCTATAATTACGATGTCTTTATGTGGTGGCTGTCTTTCTAGCTTATCCATCGAGTTTGTGAATATTTGCTTTCCCCTCATTCATCTGTCGAGATAAAATATTGCTTTATTTGATCCTATATATATCAAGTGGCGCGGTAGCGCCACGAAGGCGAGTTTGAGAAGCAGACGGAGCCGCAGCGCCCGCGCCACTATTTACTTTTATATTGGTGTTCGGAGTATTCATTTACAGAAAAAAAATGCTTATCATTACTGTTCGTACGTTATTTTGACTTATTAGCATGTTTTAATGCTAAACTATGATTTCCAATCAAAATATTAGCAAAAAAGCGGTTTTATGTTATAATAAACGAGTGTGTATTTCAAGAATGCTCATATGCTCATTCAAATTTTCTTCCTCAGATTGCTTTCTCATCGGTTTTTCTGCATGCTCGCTCACATGTAGTTTTTAGTGTCTAGGTGTAGAAATAATTTGAGGGCGGTGTCTAGGTGTACGGGATGGCCGATGACGAGGTCAAGGAGGTGCGCTTCGTAATTTTTTTTGTCTAGCTAAATACATCATTCGAGGGCGGCGTCTAACTGTACAGGGTGGCCGATGACGAGGTCTAGGTGGTTTGCCCCGTGATTTTTGGTGTCTAGGTAAATAAATCATACGAGGACGGCATCTACCCTCGTAGAAAATACGCCATAAGATATGGCCTGTCGATAACTAGTGGCCATATTTTCATAGCATAATATGTCAGGATACTTTGACATAATATGCCCACATTATGTTGAGTATAACTTGATCCACTAATGGGTTTATAACCTAAAATTCATAAACTTAATAATCAAAACTTTAAAACAGTAAATTTTAAAATCATTGACGTTTAAACGAAGGTTTTTGCAACAAATTTGGAAAATATAAGGTAATATGTTAGGAATGACAATCTAACCTTACACATAATTCATGCATGTATACAAACATGACCACACTCAAGACTCACACTGAAATGTACACTTTTTATGTGGGTTTAGATATTAGAAACATTGAGTAAAATTTGTGTGTTAAAATTATCAATAATGAAGTGTAAAAGTGATGATCTTGACATATATTCCCAACTCAGTGTTTGAGTCAGTCCCAGGCAGTATTCATCCTTATAGTGTCTTATATGCAGTGTATTCGTGCAAGATGTTTAATTTATAGTGTAGATGCTTATTTTATTATGTAGAAACTGGCTAGCGTAACAATTTTTGCTTGTCTGTATTTGTTAGCTGACCTACATCGAACCCCATGGCTCCGGGGGCAAAATTTACACATGGGTGTTTATATGAAAATCTAAACTATAGCACTTGAGATAAAGACAAGTGCATATATTGTTTTAACAGCTTGAAACAAATCACCATGCATAATTTCAGCCCTCTAAGTATGATAGATTTTAATCGAGAGCAAAATTTAATTCTCAATGATTGTACGATTACTTTTTTCAATTTTTCTTTTTGCTCTCAATTAAATTTGTAGTTTAAATTTTCATATAAACACCCATGTGTAAATTTTGCCCCCGGAGCCATGGGGTTCGATGTAGGTCAGCTAACAAAGACAGACAAGCAAAAATTGTTATGCTAGCCTGTTTCTACATAATAAAATAAGCATCTACACTACAAATTAAACATCTTGCACGAATACACTGCATATAAGGCACTATAAGGTTGAGTGTGGTCATGTTTGTACATATGCATAAATATGTGCAAGGTTAGGTTGCCATGTATAAAACATTGTACTTATAGTGTTTGTATGACGTTCTAATATGTAAAAAGAAAATTTTAGTTGTTCACCAATAAACAAAATGAAACGGGCATGGCAAGTTACGTAGTAATTATCTTGAGAGTTGTTCTTTGCTTCATTACGATTAAATATAATAAACTTGACTTTGTTTGATTGATCTCAGTTCTTTTCTATCTGTAATTTTGTTGCGGAAATTATCAAACTCGCCTAACCTTTTACTTTTTAAAAAGTTCATTTTTTTTAGATATACATAAACAGGACTAATGTTTTACCAGCTCGTTCGCGGCGTGCGCGTGTTTGTTGATCTCCTTAGCAACCGCCACCGCGTGTTTTCATGAAATTATCGATTTCTATTTAGCAAGGATTTTAGTTTATTGACAAAAAATCACATAAAAGCTGTTGTCCGCCCTTTATTAGACCCTCAGAATAAGTTTTCCAAAAGGAAAATTAATTCTGAGCAGTCGTTTTGCCGAAAAGTGGAATCTAAGTTAGGGTCGATAAAACAGGACTGTGGCATGCCCTTAAAAGAAAATAGTTGCTCTAGGTTGAATGGACTATCTTGTATACTAAAATTATTTTTATTGATAATCTTTAGAATCATTCTTTGTGAAATTCTGTGATAAAGGTGTAGAACGATTTAAAACGATTTAAAAAAACTTTTAAAAATCATAAAAATCACAGTTTAGAAAAGTGTAAATTAGAACTTTATATTTTACAAAAAGTGTAGATTGCCAAAATTACACTTTACACAAAGTTTAAATTGCGAAAATTACACCATTAAAAGCGTAAATGCAACTTTGACACTTTATGTAGAGTATAAAGTGCAAAGACACTTTTAAAAAGCGTAAAACTAAAACCGTTGAAAGTGTAAATCTTCATTTTAAAACTTTATGAAAAGTATAAACGAAAGAAATTACATTTGAAACGTGTATTTTTACTAGTTTACACTTTTCTAAAGTGTCAGCTTAATGATTTACACTAATAAATAAGTGTAATTTTTACAATTTATAATTCTTAAAATAGTAAACTCTAAAATTTTACACCTTCTAGAGTTGATTTTTACTTTTTGGCGTTTATAGTGTAGTGTTTCTGATGGCATAAGTATGAGACAGTTTGTAAAAAATGTTGACTAGATATTTTATTTTTTTTAGGTATAGGACAATTTCCAAGTACTTGTAGTTCTCAACTCTAGCTATCTTTCTATTCTGAATTCTAATATGTATATGCTTAATGTGATACTAAGGTAAATTGGCCATTACTGGGACAGTGTAAAAAGTGTGTCCTATACTGGGACAATAATAAATAATCATTTCTATCTAATGAATCTTAAAATGGAACATCAAAGTAAAAATTGTTTAATACTTTCGAAGTTCTTACTTATTTAATTATACTATTTGTTTTATTTTGATGAGTTAAATGTATCATAAAAAATATTAAAAAGTGGTGCTTAATGAATGCGTATGAACATCGTAAAAATTCGTCATTTTGCTTATGTTTCATAAGTATTAGCCTAACTTTTCTGTCCTTGATTTAATCAATTTTTGCACATATATAGGCGAAACATTATTTCTACACATTCTGCTTATGTTCATAAATTAAATGAGTGATTATTTTGATTATATCATTAAATATATGTTTTTAAATCTTGTGTTCCATTATTGGGCAAGTTTTTGAATGAGTTGCCTAAACTGGGCCAGGATGGCTCTGGGCGTCTCAGTTTTAGACTCATCAGTGTGAGTGATACCAATACTGGGACATGTATTTCAATAGTGTTTTAAACGGTATTTTGCAATAAATTATATCTTGAAATAGTTTAAACATTATTTTTAAACTTTACGTGTGTAGTCAAGTACTTATAGTTGGTAGGAAAATTACTTAAAGAACGCAAAAAATTAAGAGAACTTCTGCTACTCGGGTTTCAGCGTAAAAACTACGCATATTTCTCGACGGATTCTGGGTTTCATTTCTACCGAGTCGCTAGGGAATGGGCCAGAACTTATCGGTCATTTGCTACCAGGGTGTATGAGAAGTTATACAAACTTTTCAGAAAAAAGAAAATGAGAAAATATTAAGGCAAACCCAAATTAAATTAAATAAAAAAAGAAAGAAAAGAAGAGGGTATTGAAAGGCAAAGAAAAGACAGTAGCTAAATCTTTTGTAGAGAAGAAGAAGCAGTTAAGTAACGACAAAAAAATTTTGAATTTACAAATTAAAGCTCTGAAAATTAAGTACCATAAAAAACGAAGTGAATAAAGAAAACGGAGTTGTATTACGAGAGCAGATGAACACCTTAATCAATAATATTGCAGAAATTGAACGAGAACTTGTGCATGTTGAAGTGCAGTGTCTGCAATCAAAAATAAAAATAAAACAGGAAAAGATTTAAATATTTTCTATACTTATAATTTATTAGGTATTTTAGCTGTCACAAACATTTAAAGACTGTATTCAGTTTAATGTTATCTAACAGATAAAAAATGAATTATTTTCGTGTTCATGTGTATTTTATTAAATAATTGAGATAAATAATTGACGTTCGTATGTTGCACAATATAATCGATTTTTATTCTTTTCTTTTCATGTATCCCTCAAATTTAAAGTGAATTGGCAACTTCATTCTAATTAGCCCTATTCAATTTTGCTTGTCCCAGTATTGGGCATGGTGTGTCCCACTTTAGGGTTATCCGCAAAACTGCTGTCCCAGTAATGGTTTAAATGACTATTTATGAAAATACAGTATTTTAATACGTATAATGCATTAATAATTCTATATTATTGTGGGAATCTGATCCCGAATGTGTTGGCTATCTGCTATAATTTTTCTTTTATGCAATAAAGCAACATCCTTTTTTTAATTGTGCTTATGTGACTTAGGTTGTAGTAAGTGTCTCAGTAATGGCCACTTTACCTTAACTGTTTTGTCCACGTTTAGAGATAATTGATTCACCGCCAACCATTTGTATATCATAATAAGAAACTCATTCATATTTTTTTGCGCATCTAGCCACGTATCACCTGTAACTATTACATCAGTATCATCTGCATACGATATAGAATTGATTTTATTGAGATCTCTTCCAAGACATCACCTAATTCATCTAATTCTAATGACAAAAAAATTTGTTTATTAACAGTGTATGGCTACTTGTATCAAATGCTTTAGCCGCGTCGAGGAAAGTTACAATTGTTGGTATAGTCTTGTCCACGTTATAATGCAATATTTCCGTGATATAATTCAAAGCATTTTTTGAGTCAATTTTTTTCATAAATCTAAATTGGCCTTTAAAAATTATATTATCATTTGGACAAACCATATAATCTGTTAGTTAATTATAATTCTCCCAAAAACATTAGCAATATTGTTACTACTACTACTCGATTAATGATAAGATTTTGTCGATTTCTTTGCATTTTTAATGATTCCGAACGCGCATTTATATTTTTTATATGAGAAAAATGCAGCCTTGCACCTTAATACAAATAACCCGCGCATCCAGCTGTTTCGGATTATACGGTTAACCGAGTTTCCATTTTTCCACGATAATAAAAGTCGGGCTATATAGACTGGCTCGTGCGCGCGCGCAAGCCGAGTATTATACGGATACCACGTAATATTTTCTTTGTTCTTTTCCCGGGTGCAGTGCACTTTTTTTGCCGCCGACGTCGCCCCTAACGGTTCCGCGGTAAAAGCGTGAGAGCCGCGCATCCTCTTTTGATTTATTACGGAAAACGCAGTGCGCGGCAGCTCGCGTGATATAGCAGCTGTGCGATGTATAGATATATATTTATGTATGCAGACCGAAGCATTATATATCGATATTAAAAATGTCAACAGGAAAAGCCACTCGCTATGTACTTTGCACTGGTATGGGCTTTTTGCCGCGTTCTGACTCTGTTTCACGATGATGGTATAAGAGAATATATATATTTCGTATGATTTATTAATATTTTCTCGGAAATAGCGTGTTTTTAGATGATAAATGTGCTTGATCGACGTACAAAAAACTCATGATTGTGACTGTATTTTTTTAATTCTCCATATACATAATACTATATTTACGAATTTCATAATCATAAATGGAATTCTCATATAACCCAGATGAAAAAAAAACGATGACGCGAGTGTGAACTAGATTACAATGATGTAATTCATATACACGTCACATCATTATTATTCCGATCAACCGATTCCCCAAACTATTATGCGTATCTGAAAGTATTTATCTCGGCGATTTTATCTCTACCTATTTCTTCTCACGAAAATATAAGTGTAGCGACTGAAACAGTTGCTGTGCGGCTTTCTTTCGTGATAAATCATTTCGTAATTGCTCACTTTTTATTGCCGTTAATTATCGCGTTATAAGACATGGCAATACTAATAAATGTGTCATTTATTTTCATTTGCAGGCTTCGAGCTGGCGTCCCGATAGCAACGATGATTTTCAAGTTCTTTCTTCTACTATGTAAGTAAAACATTGTGTAACAATTACAACACTGATATAATTCACTCAATAGTTTGCGCGGACAAGCATAGGTATTTATTTTTATGTCCAAAAAATAGCGGAGGCTTTTGGGAAATTACTGAACCACAGCAACGATTTTGAAAATCCCCCGAGGCACGCCATTGAATTAGCACAGAGCGGATGGCAGCAGTGCCACAATATTCCGGCGCGCGCCGTAAAGAAACAATAAAACACGCTTGAGGTCCTCCGCCACGGCGGTCCACTCGCTCTATAGCGCGGTGAATCCACAATATTTTCCCTCCCTCCTCCCTATAAAATCATACACACGGACTTCGATATTCGAACGCAACACTCGAGGGGGCCAATTCGCTATGCATGAGCTCTGCGGTGCGGACCCAATTTTTCGTCAATGATTGCCCAATCCCAGCTATTGTCGGCGTTATATTGCGCTCCTCCGCAACGTGCAATGATTAATTGTCAATTTCAAGGTTACGCTGCCGTGTTCCGCGCGCGTACACGAAAGCTAAGTAGGTACATAATAAGTATGGATCAGCTACGGCGACGCTCGTTGGGGGCAACCGGAAATTTCGCTGTGCGCAGGCTAGTTTTTCGGGGCGCTCTCCAAGCCGTGACGATCAAGACCGCGATAGCTATGGGCTAGTAGTGTACACGAATTGCAAGAAAATTGGGAAACGCGCGCTCGCCTTTGTCTTTGGTCTAGTCTTCTTGCCTCCGGATTATTTGGCTGCGCTGCGCAAGCTGCCGCTGCCCGTCCCGACATGCCTTGGGCGCGATGAATGAATCGGACGATATATTTCTCAGCTGTTCTGCGCCTTGCAAAAGCCTCTTCGCGCTTTGTGCAGATGGAGGTACAAGGTCGAGCGATTGCACGAAGTACTCCGGGGCCTCTAGCGAGGACCGCTCGCTTCTTCTCTGCAGTTTTGAAAGACTATAGATCTATGCGTTTGTGGGCGCAGGGCGCACTTTATATGTGTTTCGGGATTTGAAAGTTCAAAGTAATAAGACATCGGTGTTCTAGACTATTTTTTAAATATAAAAATGTGTGTTACATATGCGAATATATTTTTCTTAAAATATATGATAAGGTCGAGATCGAGCTCGACCGTTACGCGCTCAAACATCATGAACATCAATTTTTATTTCATTCGTAAATATCTGTGCTAATTTTAGATTATAGCCGATTCCGATGTTGATATTTGGTGGCTCGATCGGGATTGAAATCCGGGTCCTCTCGCATAATGATAAGATAATATTTTTTGGACGGATCGTAATTTACTCACTGTTTGCAAATATTCATAAATCTGTATTTAAATGCACTAAAAGTATAAAGCATAGAAATCCAAAGCGAGCACTTTTGGCATCCACGGCAAACTCTTGTGATCACAAAATGCTAATGGCCAGTTCGATTATTGAATTAGCGTTTTAATTCGAATAACCGATTACCGGATCTTCTCATCCACTCTATTACAATTCGCCTATCTCCGAAATTCCACGAGAGCGCAGTTCTTAAAGCTTGGCGCATTAACGAGCAGTTCTCGCACGCATTGCGCCTCGGTGGCAAGTTCTTCCGCCCGCGAAATGTTTACACCATGTTTTTTAACGGTCACGAGAGTGATTATTTTAAGTAATGGGTACAGCTCGAGTCTTCTTCTTTCGCGCACTCGACTGCGTAGCTTTCAGCTGTGTATATGGGGAATTCTAAGAGAAAAATGACATTTTCTGGTTGGAGAAACCGAAAAAAAACAAATGTTGGGGCACGCGCCCGCAACCTTTTTTTCATATTGTACATGTTTAGAACAATGCAAAACCACGTTCAAACATCGAAAAAGTGAACGCACAAGTGTATTATAAAATTGTAAACATGTAAATTAAATGTAAAAAATAATAGCACAATTGAATAGGTCTATAAAATAAATCTGCATGTATAAATAAATAACAATAATTAATAATAAATAAATAAACAATAAATAATAAATAAAAAAGTTAAAAAATCAGAAACAAATTTTTTTCTTCATCGTTCTGGAAACAAACTTGACTATTTTTTTTAGTAATCAGAACTAAATTATTTCTTGAACCAACAATTATCTTGGTTGTACTGACAAATTATTCATCATTGTCGATATATTTTGTTTGTATTACAAACCAATATATTGATTAAGATAACCAAGATTAAATAGTGTTTGTTGCCTCGCGACTACACTAAATACAACCATAAAATTGGTTATGGTTACCAATTTTTCTTAACTAAGTCCACTTGGTTAATGATACCAACAAAATAGTTGGTGCGTATTTTCCCAAGCAATTTGGTTATCCCAACCAAGTACTTGGTTATCACAACTAACCATTTTTTTCCGTGCGCTAATGCCTGGGATATTGTGAGTCGTCCTTAGAGCTATTCTGTTGAAAATGCTTTTTTAAACTCCAAATCCTTATAATACTTCTAGTTCTGAAATCCAAACCGGCTAGTCTTTTCTAAGTGTTTATTTTACAAACAAAAATACGAACCGTAGGGAGATATTCCTTTTTCAATACATAATTTTTTTCATCTGTTAAACTATCGGGACCATAGCACATTTTTTACAAAATTCACTCTGCACACGGTATTTTGTTTGAAAAGATTGTTTTATGCAGATATAATTATATCTGAAACTGCATACAAAAGAATCTGTAAACAGTGTTCTTTTCAAGTTGTGAAACATAATAAGTAGGTACCTTTTCTTTATCTAGATAAAAAAACACTCCCCCTTGTTGGCTCGCTGCCGCGGTCGGGTGCGGAAAAGCAATTTCTCGTTGTGTACGTATTTCAGCAACCTACTGCTATCATTTATTTTAGTTCGACGAGTCGTTTTCGCATGACGTATTTTAATTTTGTTGATTTTTATCATATACCTTTTTTGATCTTTCATGAAGTACTGTCTTTGATCATGTTTGTGCCTAGCTTGCAAAGATCGGAATAATACAATCGCTGAATATTTATCAATGAGTTTCAGAAACTTTATTCAAGTTCTTCATAGGTACCTTATACCGATCAGAGATAATTTCTTGCTATTTATGTAAAAATTTGAATAGTTACTCGAACTCCTATAGAGGTCTGGAGATAAATCATGACCGACAAATTTCAACTAATTTATAGTTATTGCTGTAAATACACTGGAAAGCAATTCTTATTCAACAAAAGGTATAGATGTCTGTTTTGCCGTAGCTGAACCATTACGAAGCTCGTCTTAAGCGCAAAAAAGCTGAAAAGGGAATAACAACAGCGAGCCCTCGATAGCTCTTTAGTTGCATTTCGCATTCACGATCAGCGGTATCGCTCGATCGATCTGTTCTCTCTCTCTCCCTTTAATAAGCAGGTCGGGCGGAAACAATCGGTCTTTTGTGTTTTCTCTATCCGTCCATCCATCCGCAGAAGAAAAACGCGGACACCGGGGCCGCAGTGGATTTCCTTTTTCTTTGCATTAACATGCCAGTACTATATATTATGCACAGAATTTATCGAGAAATTATAATTGCGCACATTCATCGATGAAATGTTCAATGCGTAAACGGAGGATAAATAAATCTCGCGATGGTCACCCCTCTTTTCTCCTCGTCACCGCTGAGTAGGAGCGTCACCATACAATGTCGCTGTTTGGTTAATTGAGTGGCGCGTGTCACTGGTATTGAATTTATCAGGTGTGTGTGTGTGTGTAGCTGTGTTATTCCGCCTTCTGTCGCCGCGAGGGTATAATTAGGTAATTTAGCCTGTCAAAGAGAACGTGTAGACGAACTTATAGTTGTTTCCGAGAAGATGTAGACTGTTGCTGATTATCTCGCTATATTGACTGCTGAATGGTACGCGAAGACTTTTTAATTGCAGGAGGTTCATATGCTGAGAATATTATAGGTCGCTGTGTGAGAATTTAGCAAGAATCATTAGGTGGAGGTGGAAGGTCGTAGCCTCTCTCTCCCCATAGAAATAATTTAACTTTGAAATTCACCAAGCGAAAACCATACGTCCTTATCTTTCTTGAAATTCGAGGCGTCGAAGAAACGCGCGTGCTTCGCTATATGAAGGGGAACCGTTTCGCAAGAGCGTGTAGAGCAGGAAGCTTCTCTTCTCTCCGTTTGGTGCACGACCTCGAGTGTTGGCAAGAGAAAGGTTACGTACCCAACGGCGAATGCCCTCCGCTAGAGTTTAATTGATTAGGGGGATGTGGCTTTAGCTATGCGTTTTATTCCATCTTTAATCGCGCGAGCTACGTATGCGCGCGGAGTGTGAGCTTGAGCTACGAGCAGATGAACTACTCACGAACTCGAAACGCCACGGAGTATTATTACGCGGCGGGAGGATTTAATGCCAGCCTGGAAAAAGATGACTGATGAATTCGAAATGGCTGCTGGCATAAGTACGAGCTCGATCAGAAAGCATTTTTTCTCCCGATTCTCGAGACGATCGGTGAATTGCGCTACAGGCATGGCAGTTCGGAGTAATGAAGGTAATTACGAAGACAGTATAGTGCCAGTCTAAGAAAGTTCGCAAAAAATGGAGAACGTCTGAAGATGAGTTAACGCCGACTGATGCTTGTGCAATGCTTCGGGTAACGAGATATCGCTATGGAGTGGAGCACCGCGAGGGTCGCGAAAAGTATAAGAATTCGATACATCGAAAAGGGAATCGGTTTCATTCATCGGCGTTAAGTAACGGTAAAACGAACCGCCGATCACGGAATGCTGAGTAAATATTAAGTTTTGCGTCGCGTAGATGACTCAATTTTATTCCTCGACTAGTTTATATATGCGCCCTTCACTGCGAGTAAAATATCGTAAGTATAAAATGAGTATAGTAAAAATTAGCGTCCGAAGATTATACTTGTAGAATAAAACCGCCATCATTTAATTTTATTCATATTATTACTACCAACAAAGTGAAGGGTGTACGATTTCCTGCCCAACAACTCTACTCGATGGTACTTTCATAAATAAATTATAAATACGAAAGGTAGCTCAAATTAGAATCAACATTATGTCAGTCATTTCATTATGCGCCGATCAATTAAATGATTCAATGCCTC
The DNA here is from genome assembly GCA_016647725.1 of Nasonia giraulti. Classification (NCBI taxonomy): domain Eukaryota; kingdom Metazoa; phylum Arthropoda; class Insecta; order Hymenoptera; family Pteromalidae; genus Nasonia; species Nasonia giraulti. The sequence goes on along the minus strand of QLYP01000065.1, from coordinate 562,563 downwards.
GAAAAGAGAAAAAATATGACTATAGCCGGGTATTTAAATCAATTATTTGATTACTCAAAAACAAACTCGAAAAAAAAAAATTAATTTTATGCTTATTGCAACCTCGAACCATCCATCAGCCAATTGAGCACTATATTGTAACAGTTACATCACTCGCTCATTGACCACATTCGCTGTTTCACCGAAACAACCGAGTTCTAAAATTTAAATTTGCAACGTCCAGTTCAAAACCTTGAATCTCGGCGCGTTAAAGAGCACAAAATTAAATTATAATGAGCAGCTATATCGAGCGAAGTTAATCCGTCCATCGTCGCGGCCAATCTCGCAGTCACGATCTCGCTTGTAGGCGATTACGACAATGTTTGAAAGGACATATATACACGCTTCTTTGGCCGCGCGGCGATGCACCGTCATCATCTCTCGCGGTGATTACGATCATCGGCGAAGTCATCGTATAGTCTTCAAATTCTCGTCACCTATACTCGTATACCTCGTGGGATTAGCCTCAGGGATGATGCTCTTTCACTCGGTCGAACTCGATCTTTCTCAGCACCTGGGACAGAGAAAGAAGTCGACCTTAGCTCTTCTTCTTTTGAAATCTACTGTAGCATCGGATGAGAGGATGTATACTTGTTATTATTATTGTGAGCAGTTTTTGTGGGAATGTAATAGGTATGCTCGTTTGTATGATACGTATCACGCGACAAAAACAAACAAACATTCCTCCTTCCACGTTTTAAAATCAAAGCCGCTCCAAAACATATGCAGCTTTTTTCTCTCTAGCTTGCGCGCGACAAATGAATGTAAATCTCCCAACGCTGCTCTCCCTTTTGCTCGGCACATGAGTATACTCTCGTCGCGGCATAGCTCTTGGTAAAAGTCAAGGATCGGGCCGATCGGGCGCATCCACTCTCGCTCGTGACCTCGCGAAGGTGCACCTATGCCGCGAGCTCTCGGCTAACGGTGCACCCACACTGCGAAGTCCGATGACGAGCCGACTACCTTATAACGACGTACTTCTCTTTGCGCATATTCCTGCATTTTTTTCTTGTACCATTGGAAGCTGGCAATTTAGACGGACAACATGCGGTGATTTGGCGTCGATTGTTGTTGTGAGGTAGTAAGTACACGGGTGTGTTGTTATTTTTTAATAGTTTAAGAGAGAGAGAGAGAGAGAGAGAGAGAGAGAGAGAATCGGCCGATTGTGTACAGGTAGCTGCTGCAAGGAATCTTATACGTGTATGTCTGAGAGCAACTGTTCTCTTGTTTTATCGCGGCTGATTTATGCGCGGTCTGCGTTATTGGCATACGCGTAGCATTGATCAATGAATATTGAAGATCTTAATGATCGGTTTAGTACACTTATCGAACTGCTATGTAAGAGATGTGAACGCTAAGCTTCGTGGAAATTAATGTACGCTCGAAGATAGATGCGGAAAAATGCTCAGCGCTTGGAATTACAATTTTAGTGCTATCTTGCAGAGATCGTTTATTTCTTACGCGAAGCCAACAACTGTGTCTCGATATTTTATTGTGATATAATAAATGCGTCTGATGTGACTGACTCTGACTTTTGAAAAATGAATATTATTCCTTAAAAATTAAGAAACATCAGCGGCGCTTATATCCCTTCACAAAGTTTATCTTAATTTCAATCAGCTAGGTATATTCTCAAGAGTTAAAAAAGCGGATTCCGATAGTTATCGGAAACAACGTTGGCAAAAACTATTTACAATCTCAACCACCTAAGCGCATAACACAATCAGTTTATTAATCGTCAATGTGGCGGCTCAAGCCAACAACGATTTTTTCTCTAATCGAAAGCGGCATAGAGAGGTGCGCATTCCAGGATGCAATCAAACCGACGATTTTACCCCACTCGTTATTTACAATCGTCGACTCTCCCAAGAGCGCGCGCGCAACGATGGGGAATATTCTGAATTTATAGATTCCCTTCAACTGCACCTCTAGAGGTACATAAACGCGGGGCCGCCGTCGGCCACGCGATAATTATTATCCTCGATTCACTTTCACGCGCCTTCGGCTCTTGCCTACGTTTTCCGCGAGCGACTACAGCAAAGCCGAGAGCTGTTATACGTGTATATGCAAGAAACGATCTTCGCGGGCTTTTTCGCAATCTTATCGCGCGGGATCGATATAGCGCGATCGGTCTCTATATAGGGTCACGAGATTTATCGCAGGAGATCATCTGCCGCTTTCCGGTTGTAAATGTTAAGGACAGACTGTTCTACTTTCAAGAGCCTCTTTATTGCCTGTTTGTTTTGAAAAGCGTTAATTACACCGTGGTCAACATAACGTGATTTCTACGTCTGAAAATCTCAAGCGCTTGTGTACTTTCATTCGAACGATGCCTGATCTCAGCGCGGGAAATGTTGAGAACAGATCACTCACAGCAAGCATCCTCCTGTAACAAAAAATCGACCGTCTTGGCGTTGGGAGAGACAGGCGCGTTAACCTCGATCCTAACGCGCCTAAAATGCCATAACGATCACAAACAAAACGACGCCGGTAAAATCGAGCATCGATGTACGCTCATTTGCCGCGTCTTTTTCCATACGCGAGACTGTACAACGAACGCTCAGCGGCGGCGACGTCGTCACGCTTCTTTAAGCGCATTGTCATGGTTAATAAAGATTCGAACGCGCGCTTTCAATTAGGAGAAACCTCGCGTAGTGCATATCGGGAAGAGGAAAAAAGGAATATCATAGATTTCGAGGCGCCATGTTGTCGCGAAGTCATTGTGTGCGTGCGTGATAGAAAGTCCGACGAAGGGCTTTCTTTTGTACGTGCAGCTGTACATGTGTGTGAGGTCTTATCTGTCGAAGGTTATCGCCGCAGGGATTTTCTTTGAGGGGCTCTGTGTGTTCGTGTGCACAATAACGATTTTCCGCTCGTGGAACCACGTCAAAAGCTACGAGCGTATCCGCCGTTATCTCGGCTTCCTATGCGCTCAGCGATCGCCCGAGAGTACGTGGCTTTGCATGGCTGTGTCTAAAATGCCGATCAATCGATGGATCAGTTGTATACAGGCTCTTGAATGAATTTTGAATTGATCCGCTCTCACGACTGACTTATGACGATGGATTGTTTTTTTTTAAATAAAAATATTTATAATAAATATTAAAAAAATAAAGACGCAGAAATGTAGTGTTTTGGCACTTGGGCAGTGACATTACCGATCGACATAACCATATGCATATTCGCTGAGATCGAAATCGCGTCCCGTGGAAGTGGGTCGGATTAGCGCATACGAAATGCGTTGTGTGTCCCGCGTACACTGTATATATATATATATATATATATATATATATATATATATATATATATCTGACACGTGTATCGTTGAGGCCCTAGAGACGTATATCAAGATTGCGGCAGGAATCCGCGCGTGTTTTCGCTCCCTCTCTCTCTCTCTTATACTCAGGTCGACGTCTCTTGCTCTTGTTCTCCTTAGCGAGCCGATGACGTTATATCAGACTGACATGATTATGCCGATTCGCCTTATTTCCAGGAGGTTATATCCTCCTCTCTTAAAAAAGTGATGGGCTTTGTTGTGAAGCATTTAATTGAGAATCGGTCGCCTAGTACAAGAATTAAGGAACGCGAATCAGAAATACGGATTTTATTATATAGCCTACAAACGCTTCAAACTGTTGGCGCTAAGCAGGCTGCAAAATTTAAATGTTAACTATGACATGATAAGGAGTGCGCGAAGCGCAATTAAATTTCCTAGGAATATTAAAATCGTTGTTGCGTTATGCTGATGTGGATGATCCAGTTGAGATTTCTGGTCACTTTGGAGAACGATTATAATACCAATTTTTCTCGCCAGGACACGGGCAGTTGCGTATTCTCAATTCGAGGAAACGATCTTTTGTTTTCCTGACTTTATTCAACTTTTCACAGAAGTGACGTATGGCTTAATTATTACGAGGGCATAAAAATGATGCTTTCCTCATCTCACTGTTGTTTTCTATATACAATCCGAGAGAGCATCGCGTTATATCTTTCGTCAATTATGACGATTCCATTTTTGCTTTTTCTCACCGTGATTTTCGTCGGTGAGCTGCGTGTGTTTTTGATAAATATCAAAGTAGGTGTTACATGATAGACGTATGCATCTGGAAAGTAGGTTAATTTTCATTATTACTTCTGTGATTGCTTTTGTCTGACAACCGGTATATATAAATCACATCTGGTGAAGTTTCACAATCCGTGATTGACTTTATTTTTTATAACGAAAGACACATCTCACCTTGCTGATCTTCGCGTCTGTTGTCTTGATTGAAATCAGCTTTATTAATATGCAAATCGGGATTTTCGGTCATCGCAGCTATTATTTCACTGTATAATATAAATTTGATTTCAGTCAGCCCTAGTTTATTGCATAAATTGTCATGAGATACACCTATAACCGCGTAACATAATTCCCGAGGATAAAATCAGACGATCCGTGTTAAAGATATTCCAGTAATGTATGCGTCCGATGAATCACCCATGAGTAATACTTATAATCGCGTACACGTATAGAGAGAGAGAGAGAGAGAGAGAGAGAGAGAGAGAGAGAGAGAGAGGGAGAGAGAGAGAGAATCCGCTTAAAATGGTTTCGAATGAAATTGTTCCGATCTACTTTTCCCGTAATATCCGCGCTCTTTATTATACGAAGATGACTGCGCGAACACTTTCACTGGCGCATAGAAAGTGACAGGATTACTCTTCTAATTTTCGTGTCATTTTCTCCAAGCACACTCGCGCGCGCGCGAGTACATTATTATAGCAAAGGCAAAATAAATCAAAATCACAGCGTTGTACGCTCACACCGACGCAACGTAACACGCGAATCCACGCCTAAAGCGCTGTGTGTATAGGCTTCGACACACCTGAGCACACCCTAATTGAAATTCACGACGCCGAGCATACATCTCAATCGAACCGCGCTCGATTGTGTCAACCAAATACACACGTATTATAAAGCTTGCACGCCGTGGCGTGTGCGGGTATTAGAAGAAGAAGGCATAACACAGTTGAGCGTAGCGACATAATTGGTCGCGGCCCCTCGCGATAGATAAATTTAATGGGCAGCAGCAGCAGCAGCGAGTGGAGTAGGTATGCGAGATCGATCATCCGGGAGTCGAAGCGGAATATGGTTATACATATATACCAGAGCTGGCGATTCCCCTCGATTGCGGCTACCGAATACATGTACGTACGTGTGGGTTGGTGTATACACGTCGTGCCGCTGTTGGAAGGTCGATAGGAATCGCGAACGCGCGGGATATGAGATATTATGATGTTTCAATTTACGAGCTTCGCTGCGGATAGGTGCTGCTGTTTGCTTTTTTGTTATTCAATAACCTCGCTCGTGTATTTCCAAATTCATGTTTTATGCAGCAAACAAATCGATTTTCTTGTTTACCGCCGCGCTGCACGCGCAGTCCATGCTAATTCTCGTTTCCCGGAGATAAACGAGGAATTAATTATTATTCTGTCATAACCTGATTTGATGGTCGAGCGTACATTATTCCGATCGCGTTAATTCGTGTACTTCCTGATAAATACTCACACATTACCAAATTACATCGAACTGTTCACAATGTAAAACCTGTCGTTTTCTCGTAGAAAAACAAACTATTTTCCAAACCAGAATAAATCTAGAAACACAGCCAGGCAGAGCGAAGAAATTCAAATCGTCGACCGATGCATTTCACCTCTCGTTGCAGCGATTGCGCATCCGCGCGCGCTTCGCACATGCACGCAAAATCCTCCGCAGCATTATGCGCTCTCTCGGTACACAGAAGCTGCATCGTTGCGACACCGGAGCCTGCGATACGTGCTCGCTCTCGTCCATTTCTCTCTCCCTACTCCTCCGAGCCGTTTTCTAGGCCGCGACTGCTACCCGATATTTCTCATCCTGGCTGAGCACCGTGCGATCTTGCATTATGATACAATGCCCGGCGAAGTAGGCAGAGATAGCCATCGCCGATGCGGCTCGATACGAAGCAGGAGCATTAAGCGGCTCGGCGAGTTCGACTGCGAGCCTTGCGGGCTAGACGCATTCGGGCTATGTGTGGCCGCCGGCCGGGTTTCGGATGCTTAGAAAGTGCGCGCCGTCGAGTTGCAGCGGGGAATCGCAGCGAGGGATCCGCTCTTGCTCTACTCCGGGAGAGTGGAATTTCGAGCGTCGTAGTGGGAAGCCTTGCGTGCTCGCATGAACTGCAGACTTATGCATAACTCGTAGTAGGGATATTTCGCTTTCAGTCTCTATCAAAAACAAACAAACTCCTCGCCGAGCGCATCCCCCGTCAGCCTGAAACAGACTCCCGACATCAGAGAGCTGGAAATCCCGGACGAGTTCGCGCGCGGCTGACTGGTCAAGGAGACTCGCATGACGTTCCGTCAGACGCAGCGACACGTATACCCGCTGGCCGCGCCGATTTCATCGATCACCGCTTCGCGCTCAAAGCTCTTCACACGCGAACGAAACGCAAATATCTACCGCGTTTTCGCGTTCATAGTATATGCGATCGCCGGCCACGGCGGATAGACAGCTGATTTATGGCCCGCGGACGGTACTGACATTCCCTTTACTGCGGTCCCTTTGCCTCTCTTTCGCCTTGCGGAACTTTGAGCTTCATTCTAAAGCTGAATGTGGAAACTGCAGGCATTATCGAGAGTTTTTTCGTCATCATCGGTGCGCGTTACGAAATCATTATGAAGCCCGCGCATTATCAATTCCACGTCCAATCATCGCATCGGTTATGGCTTTGACGCGCGTCGAGTGCTTTTCCGCGGGCGACTTGTCGACACTCCGCGGCTGACGCTATTGATTCACCCCCATTGTCACCCCTCTCCCCTTCTCTTCTTCGACGCTCTCGTGTAAACGTCCGAGTCAGGCTTCCGGCGATTAATCATCGCCGCGGAGTCATTGATTGTCGGCACGACACTGCGGTGTGAGTTGCGCTCCGAGGCTCTGCTATTATGGAAATTCGATGATCGCATGCTATTGCCGACTCTCTACGTGTGTGTATTTCGCTGACGTTTTCGTTTTACAGAGATCTAATTATGTGCGGTTACGGGAGGTAGTTTTGTTGTTGGTGAATTTCCGAATTGAATTTCCCGGGTTAGTCGGTATATTGGAATGGTTGTGAAATAGATCCGCGAATGAAAAGTATAAGGATTTATTCGTTGATTTAATAAAATGGAATGTATGCTTGGTTACTTTGAAAGTCTTCGTGACAGAATCTACTTTTTCTCTGTACTTTAATAATTCAATCATTACTGTGATTGATTCAGTTAAGATCAGAAATTTTAACTTTAAACTAACATAGGTATTAAAAGTTTTATTTAAGGAGAGGCGCCCTACTTCGCCACGCGATTATGCCCCTCTCTTCTGGCTGTATAATTGCTTACTTTGTATTGGAAAAAATGCAAAACTTGAAATTTCTTTTCGCACGGAAACGAATGAATTTCTGAGGCAATCCCTGTAAATAAACCGCTTCTCTTCACCCCAGGTCCCATTATTTCTTGCATGCATTCCCTTGCCGTCTCCTATAAACATCCTACAAAACACGGAAATGTGCAAAACCACCTAGACTCGCCGTAAGTGTGGGTGCATTTTCAAGTTATCGTGAAAAACGAAGCTCTACAACAGGTGTTCGAACGCGCCAGCGGCAAAATTAATCTCCCGCGGTCGGAGTGCACAGCCCCGAAAAAAGGTCCGGTCCCAGGAGAATGCAAATAGCCAACGTCCCGAAACTCTCTCTCTCTCTCTCTTTGCGCTCATGTATATTTGCCGGAGAGCCTGAGGGATGGTGTGCGTGGGCAGAGCGTTAAAATGCAAGCGCTGCGGTGGCGCTGCTGCACACCGCTGAGTCCGAGAATCGCTTCACGGCAGTTTAGGGGACGATTTCTTTTTGTTGCCGCAACTGCCGCTACGCTGCGGCTCCAGAGATCGGCGGTTTCGAACGAGCGTTTAGAGGCTTTTGGAAAGTAACGAAATTACGAGTTTGCCCGTTGAATATTGAAGGGCTTGCAATTTTCGCGGAAGTATGAAAGTGCGAATTTCTCTGTTTGTCTGACGAGTTGAAGCCGTTTTATTGGGAAAATAATATGACCCGCGAGGATATAGGTATAACCGCATTTTTCAGATAATTACATTATCTGCTCGAAATGTGTCTCGGTTACGGCCAGTCGTAAAAGGCGCGACCATAAAGTCGAAAAAAATGAAGTTTCAAAATAATAGGGATAAATTCTCTTTACGTCATTTATCGGAGAATCATTATCTTAGATACGCGTTATGCGCATTACCGCGACAAAAAAAGCTGCGTGTTGCAAATGCGAAACAGGCGAAACCGATATATTATTACCGTGCAGAGCTTCTTTCAGGGTGAGTAATTACATTATTGCTGTGGGGTGAATTTTGCAGATTCGGTTCCGGAATACGAAAGGAGCGTCCGAGAAGGAAAGTAGGAGAGGGCGATTTGGCTCAATATTACAAGAGGCTCGGGAGAGAAAAAGTGGGTCGGGAATGGGCGGTCGATCATAATTGATGCTATTCCGACCTGGAATCGAGTGTGTACCTATGCTGATGTATTTAAAATTTTTCTTGAATGCGCAACAGCGTTGGCCTAGTTTGATCTTATTTTAAATATACTCGAGTTATTCCATCACACTTTGAAATACCCTGCACAACGAGCGACTACAGTCGATTTTATTCCTGTTTCAGGTGTTGCGGCTACATTCGTACCGGGCCACTGCGAGGAAAAGGTAAGATATCGATTCGTCCAGCAGTGGAAACAGCCGAGCACGGCAAGACTCGCACTGATACTAGTGCGATTTATTTCTTCATCGTCATTCGGTTATTACGCGCATCCTCATTGACTTCCTGTATTCTTAGCATGCGTATTCCCGAGCAATTTCCCAAGCCTGATTCTTACGGGCGGGTTTATTACCAAAAAAAGCGAGCGCGCGCGCATCTTCCTCCGATTTCAAAAGTGCGGTAAAACCAGTCGCTCGCTCACGCGCAGCGCTCTCGCCGTATCGCAATCGGCAACACACCATCCTGCAATTCACTCCTCTGCACAATAATCCCCAACCTTATTTATTCACTGCACTCCTCCCGCTCTATTCCTGCGACCCAGAACGCAGAGAAAGCAAATCAAGCGTCTCTCTCTCTCTCTCTCTCTCTCTCTCTCTCTCTCTCTCTCTCTCT
>QLYP01000065.1:527289-545626 GCA_016647725.1 Nasonia giraulti | reverse complement strand
TCTCTCTCTCTCTCTCTCTCTCTCTCTCTCTCTCTCTCTCTCTCTCTTTGGGTTTTAGAGCCACGCGGAGATAACAATAAGCGAATCGTTTCCGGAAGAGAGAAAGAAACTCGGGCGCGTGAAGTGACATTGTGTGCGTTGCGTGAGTATCAGCGCAAGCAGCTGGATTGCGCGGCGCTTCCGCCGCATAGCGGTATATATAGGCGCACGATTAGGACGCGACTCGCAAGCTTTTACTCGCCTCTCGCGCGGCTTGCGTAACGCCGCTTTTTCTTTCTCTTGATACTTTCTTTTATGCTTATCGCTTTTCTTCCTCGCTCTCTGGTCTTAAATGCGAAGCATTGCAGTTTTGGCGATTGCTTTTCATTTGATCCTTTGTATAGAGGACAACAGCAGTTCCAGAAAGATGCAATTTTTTCAAAGTTTCACGACTAATGCGATTCACCCGTCAATTAACAACAGGAAATAATTAGAAGGTATAATCAAGACCGGCTATGCAGGAGCTTTTAACTTGCTAAAAGTTTACACGAAAAGTTCAGCGTGTATTCCATAAAGTTTGTTAATTATTTTCGGCACCACGCGCGTGCGCATGCTTAAGTTTCTTTTAATGAACATATTAATTAAGCGAAACACTCGCTGTTAATTTAACTAAATTGAAATATTGCTGCAGTGCAGAGTAACTTGCTTTTGCACTACGATGATGTATACGAGAGTTAACGCTCGTAATAACTCCTTGCAAAAATCTATTTTCATAGTGTTTTTCTCGTCTTCTAAGGCACTACTCTAATGCTTTTTGTTTTCTGATTATAGACATCGAGCGATGAGGAAAGATCGAGGCTACCGGAGTTTCTCTCCGAGCTGGATGTGGCGAGCGCCGAGGCATCGGTGGAGGACGTTGAGGCTTTGCGGAAGATCGTAAAAAGACTGGCACCCGAAAAGAATGGCGAGTACATGATCCAAGGTGTTGTCAACTCCGTTACTAACAAAATATAATACTTCAGTTTTTACTAACGCGATACTAACATCATGGTGATTTTTAACGTTTGTTCCTAGTTTTCTTCGGAAACAAGGATCTTTTGAGAAACTGGCTCAAGCAGGGAGCGGGTATATAATGCTTTTTCAGCTAAAACATGCCCTTAATCGTTTTGCTTTTAGCATGTTTATATGTATATAGTTTTGATCAGTTTTCTAACGAAATGGCTATAAAGCTGACAATAACAAAGTGTTTTGAAAAGAAAAATTACATTTTCCATTATTTTCAGAAATAACGGGGCAACCTGGAGTGGACTACCCAGCATTGACAACGATTCCCGCTACCTCATTCAGCTGCCGAGGACAGAAGGGCGGTTACTATGCCGATCCGGAGACTAATTGCCAAGTGCGTATACGAGTCCAATTTATCCGTCCAACTTATAAGCAGTACGTGTCTAATTCTTGAATTTTCAGGTCTTCCACATCTGCGATAATAGTCGGAAGATCTCATTCCTATGTCCGAACGGTACCATCTTCCAACAGTCGCAATTGATTTGTGACTGGTGGTTTAAGGTGGACTGCAGCAAGTCCGCGGAGCTCTACGAGCAGAGCGCCGAGCTTCTCGCCGAGGAAGAGAGAAAGCGCATTGAGAACAAGAAGATGAACTCCGAGTTTCATAGGTCGAATAACGATGACAACAGCAACAGCTACTACCAGAGCAGCAACTACGACGGACGTCAGAACGGAAGATCAAATCCCTATGGCTCATCGGCTTCGCAGAACCAGTTACCCGATGGCCAGAATACGAAAACGACCCAGGCGTTCGATCCTAATCAGATTTACGAGAGGCAGACTACCAGGTCTCAGAGTCAGCCGACTCACTCGAGTCGCTATACCCAAGATACTGCTGTGACTCGTGCTAAGGACGACTATAACAAACCTCAGAATAACAGACAGCAGAACCAGCTTCTCTCCAATGACGGAAAGTCCAATCAAAATTACGATCAGAGAGGTTCGAACAAATACTACAACAACAATCAAGTGAAATCGAGCCAGGAAGACGAGTACTACGGCTCAGCAGCAAATGTCAATGCTCAACGTGAAGACAAGCAGAGTGTCAAGCAGCAGCAACAATCGAATAAGCCACGCAGCTTCACTCGTCAGAATTTTAATGCTCCTGTGCAGAAGGTCACACCCACTTATATGGAAACCACAACCTTCCGAACCTCTACTGCTAGTCCAATCAGAGAGTTTCAGCATTTGGCCGAAAGTGCTGCCTTTGCTTCGACCAGAGGCAACAACAACAATCGTCACAAGCCTCATAGCTCTAACCAATTTAACAGTTTCTACTCGAACACCAAAGCACCCACTGCTACCACCGATAACTTCCAGCAGTCAACAGCTCCCACCACGATGGTAACGCAGAAGGATCGTAGCAGTCCGCACACATTCGTGCGATCGCGCGTTAGCATACCAACCTTCCCTGGACCAACCTTTACTCCGATCTACAAGCCCAGAACGACGTCGCTTCCGCCACAAGAGGAGTCTACTACCACTCAGAGGCCGTACACTAATACGGACTACTACAGGCAGGGCTCACAGGAGCAGTCAACGACCTACCGCAATTACGAGACGACCACTTCGTATCCTGACTATACCACCACTGATTCACAGTTCACTTATTCGACTACGAACTATCGCGATAGAAATACAAATCCAACTCAGCCTACTTTCAACAACGATCGCTACACTACTATTCCACCAACCACTCAAAGAACTTACTTCACCAGAGACTTCTACAGGGAAACAACGACCCCTGCGATGACCACGACTACCAACTACGATGGTAGCGAATATACTACGCGATTCACTGATAACTATTCTGGATCGTTCACTACCATCAGACCAGTAGTCTACAACGATGCATTTAGCCAAAACACCGTTTCATCCAATACGGTCGATGATAATGGTCCCACGACCCCAGCCGTAACATTTGTTGAAGATATTCAGGCACAGGACAGTGCCAGATTTGGATCTCCCAAATTCTCCACGCAAAGCGGAGCAAAGTCTCAGTCGCAAAGTTTCCGTCAGAATCAGATCAACCCATCTACTGAAAAATCCAATCGCGCAAACTTCGATTCGAGCATACCACGTCGCACGCCGAGCCCATACGATACGAGTGTAACCTATCAGCACGGAAAGATTATGTCAACGCTTGGCCCATACGTACCGTTCACGAAGAACTACGCTTTTACGACCACTACGACGACGCCTAGGTCCTTTGACTACACATCAGTCAGCTCAGGCTTCAATCAAGTCTCCAAAAATCGGATTTCCAAGCCCTCTCCGCAAAACTATGTTCAGTCGAATTTCGGAAAATCAGGTAACCGTGCAACTTACTTGCCAGAAAAAACTACCCCACCTACGTTCATTAGCGAGAAGAATGTCTTTGACAACAGACCGCAGAATGAGAGGGAGCACGCTCTGAGTATGCTGAAGTCTTTGCAAGGCCTGGAAGGATCTGTTCCAAATCTAAATTTGAATACCATCAATAACTCGAGGTCTGGATTGGACGTACCAAGTTCCTCTGGGCCTTCCACTTTGCATTCTCTAGCACTGTACTTTGCCAATGCTGATGATGACGATGAGGGACCGACCGACTCTGCCATTGACGTTCAGTACTTCGAGACAACGGCTAATCCAATCGAAAAGAAGAACAACACTTCCGTCATCGAGTTGCCATCCAGTATTTTAACTCAGCACACGATAAGTTCTTATGCCGAACTTTTCAACTTAAACAACGCGCTCGAGAACAATATAACTGGCGATACGAGCTATGACAACAGCGATGAAAATTTGACTGACGAGGATACGAGCGATTTGGATATACAGCAGAGCGAAGGTCCACTGAGCGGTGTGAAAAAGTCGAATAACACTAAATTGAGAGAATTGGCTCAGGTCTTTACGCAAGCTCTTTCCGCTTACTTGCAAGATCCAGATACCTTTAAGAAAGTACTTACTGAAATAAGACCGACTGAGCCACCTCAGAGCGAAAATGAGATTCAAACGACTGCTTCTCCGACAACTACGGAGGATTACCCATCTGTGACGAAAGAGAAGGACGAAGTTCTCGATTTCTCGGATGACAATAACGGTGTAAGGAGAAGGAGGCCTACCACTACTCCGCTGCCCGAAACTACTAAGGAAACAACTGAAACTGTCAGAGAGACGACTTACCAGCCGTTCTACACGCCTGAGTATTTCTCAACGACCACTCAGTATCCGGATGAGTCGCTGAATGAAGCTCAGAGTGGTTACATCAACCAGCCAAATGACCAGAAAACTAATAACAAATTCGCCTATCGAGTCAACAATGTTTTTGATTCAAAGAGGCTGAACGAAGTCCAGAATTACAAATCCACCACTTACAGTGTCAGCAGCTCAAGTAACACTGGGAAGGACTACGAAAGCTACTTTCCGAATGAACCCAGTAGATACGGTGGCTTCCAAAACAATTCTGCCAATACCCAAGCTCCTTACGGCAAGTACGTCAAACCCTCTGACGCAACGCCTATAAGCGACAACTACGTCGCATCGTCAACTCCAGCGACTTACGAAGTAGCAGCTCCGCAAAACTTTGCGCCTAGCAAACCAAGTGCCAGTGTTAACGATAATCTCCGTAATGACTTGACGCCGCCTGCTCAGCCTAACTATCAGACCTCTAACACCATAAACGCGATCTCCAGTAGCACTAGAAGCAACACCAAGTCACAGAGTAGCAGTGTTACTCCGGTTTACAAGAGACTACAGGAGTCAGTTACTACCACTAAGGAGCCATTCAGGATAAGGTACTATGACACGACTACACCTAGGCAGCAGCAACAGCAGCACCAATCCGAGAACCTCGTGACAGCCAGTAGCGTTCATTCTAGTTTCGGAAATAACTTCAATAATTTAGACAACGGCTTCCGCCAGACTGAAAAACCTGCAAACAATCAGCGATTTACCAACAATCCAACCAATCATCACTGGACCTCATCGCCTACGGTGACCCAGTTATGGGAGACAACGGTGTTTATCGACCCGGATCACATAAACCGTGGCTTGGACAATGATCTAAAAATAACCCAGTCGTCCAACATCGATTCCAGAAGCACTACTCCGTCGTCTAAAGATGAGTTCTTTAAAAACGAGGCCAGCAATGCCGTGACACCTCAGAACTTTATCACCGATCCATCGACTCCTTGGCAATGGGCTTCGAACAATAACGATTCGCCAACCGCTTTCACATTGTTGCCCAATATCTACGCAAACACAGAGAACACAGCTACGCCAACTCCGACTTACACCACGAGATCCAGCATCACCACGACCATCACCTCGTCCATCACGGCAACGAACGCCATACAGCCTAGAGATCACGGTATTCCCACGAGAATCAGCGTGTACAATGTAACTGAAAATGAGATTCAAAAAGCTCACCAAATGTTCGGTAACTTGAACGAAACGAGCACGAACACGCTGATGAAGGTGATGAAGCAGGCCGATAACAATGCCACCGTCAGACAGCTGGTGCTTCTTCTCATAAGTCACTGCAACGGCCCTATGAATAAGACAATGGAAGAGGAAAAAGAGCAGCTCTTGAACGCTCTCCTCAAAATGCCTGTCAATGAGTTTACCTCCGAGGAATCTCGAGAGCTAATCCGAGGCATCAGCAAGCTGCACCTGCCACTAGGTAGATCGACAGTGAGCGAGACAGTTAAACCCAGCACAGCAAGCGCGGAGACGCCCACAACAACCGTGACTCCGGCACCAAGGGAGCCTTCGGTCACGACCTTCAGAAGTCGCTCTGGCCGGAAGTTCAAGACTACGACGGTCAAATCAAACCCATCTTACTCGAAGGTGACGTCCAACAACGCGATCGCGAGATCTGACAGGGTAGCACCTGCTCAGCTGAGAAATGCCGTGTCTTCTTTGGACGAAGGGACCGCATCGGACAACCGAGCACTAGATCTTCTGAGGTCGCTCTACACGATAGCCGCCAAATGGGGTTGAAGTCGAAGCGCACAATTGGGAGGCACGATCGCTCGCCGACTGTCTGTTTCTTGATTGATTAGCTATGTACGCACATTGCGACGAGAATTTTTTATTACGCTAATTTTATATTTAAAATTTGTACTCGATGGATTATTTGTATTTGGAATTTGTATTGCGAAATTTTTGTATGCTCGAGCAGTCACAAAGTAGCTATCGTGCGCCCGATTTTTGTCGAACAAGCAAAACATTGGCCAGCATAAACGGACTAAGTAACTTTTAGCGATAATTTTCCACGAAACTCGAGGACTCTGATTCGATTGAACAACAATCTGTAAGATCGACGCTGCGACAGAGAGTCACCGTATATTTATAGGCGCGCGTCGACGTATGATGATATTGTACGGCGGTCGCATTGCGAATGCGAAGAATCGGTTACCGTAGACTGTAGTTATTCTCTATATGTAAAAGTAAATGAGTAAATGGGGTTAATAAAGAAGGATACGAGAGTCCTCTTCTCGAATTTCGACCTCACGACAGTTAAATGAGAAGACGTCCTCGTCTATCTCGTTCCTAATTACGACTCGTTATACATGTATTCTGTTCTCTGCGCCTGAACGGGTTATCACAGAAATACTTGCATCTATTGTAGTGTAGTCTATGAGAAACTCTATCCTTCGATATATGCATAATAGCATGTAACGTCAAAATAACGATGAAACGTCTTAGATCGAAAGAAACATGCACTGCTCTCAAAATTTTACTTATTGTACTTATTAAGTTTTTAATGGTGTTATTTCTTCAGCTTGCACGTGACTTCCTCTGCAATAGGATGAACAATTTTTACTAATATTTTTCAGCTGAAGTTGACGATCGAAATAGCTCTTTTCCGCATACTAAACTTGTCTCAGATGTAATTGCCAGCTATATAAAAAGAGCAGTTGCTAACATACTCGTATATTACGTAGAATATATTGAATGGAAGCGTTTATTAACAAAGATGAAGATACTTAAGCAGCAGGCTGAATATTCGCCATAGCCAAGACGTTAAATATATAAGACCGTTGAGAATCAAAATTATTTATTCCCCTCCTACGTATAATCATTAAGTCAATGTTCGTTAAGACTCGAGAGAACAATGTATCATTAAATAAAAACATGTGTACGGTGTCGGTAAACAAAAGTAAAAGAAGAATCTAGTAATTGTACGGACGGTCCCGGAGCAAAGATCGATACATTGCATGATGATGATGATACCGGACTCCGGGATCGCTTGAATGCTCGATATGGTGTTTTTGTTTTATTTTTTTTTCTCATAAAACAGCGCACGCGCAATAAGCAGATTTTTTTTTATGTGAATGCGTGAGATTATGAAGTAGTCTTATCGATTTTATGTAAAATATGTTTGTACAGAATGTGAATAAATAAATGAGGGTTTTGTTATAATATATTATACACCAGGCGTTTTATTTGCGCGCGAATAGTCCTTTATCACTGGAAGAAGAAAGGTGGCTCACAGCGTTACATAATTCTTCCAACATCGAGAGAAACGCGAGTCGATTCTTCAAGCGCGAATATATCCGCCAAGTTTACGAAGCAATTTGTCTGGGACGAGGGAAAATTGAACAAAAGCGAGCTTTAACCGCAGAAGTACTCGTGAAAAATAAGTTTGAAACTGCATTTATTCTTCATTTTCATACAATAGCGTACAGGGCAAAGTCGTTGGTATAAAACTCGCGCGGAGGAGCAGACGGCCCATTGTGCAGGCGACGAAAGCGAGCTACGCGTATCCATCACGCTCGCGCCGGGCGTATTCGCATACGGGGGAAATCCGTCAGTGCTCGGGCGAATATTTCGAGGCAATCCCGAACGTTTCGACGGCTGGTGAAAGAATATATATTATACGCCCGGCGCGCGAGTGAAAAGATAAACGTACCGAGCACGAGCGCAGCCATCAATGTCGATCTCCCTCGCGCGAGCGAGTGTATAGCGACTGCTGTATAGTAGTTCGAGGAGGCGCGGAAAAGCTCGTAAACCGAATGGATATCGCTTGTTATGCAGTCTGACGGCTAGTGTGGCCCATACACCGGAAGTATCGCTGTGAATTTTTCATCCGTGCATAAACTGTTTACAAGCTGTAGCCGTGAAATTTGCATCCGTGAAGGAAATCGTTGTCGAATAGTTGATTTAATAAATATCCCACGCGAAGTGCTTTATTCGATGCGGGAATACTGCAAAAATTAATCAAACGGGTCTTGCGTATTATCGACTCGGGAAAGGAAGGGAAATATTAATCATCGCTGGGAGAGAGAGAGAGAGAGAGAGAGAGAGAGAGAGAGAGATAGAGACGCCTCGGCAACATCCAGTAATTTAAGCACCTACTAAGGAGAGACATCATCCATTCGGCTGCATTCCAGAATAATTTTTTCATCATCGCCCTTCACGCGCATCTTCCTCTCCCGTATAGTTTTCCTCGCCGGAGTTATGAAAATGCGAATGCGGATAATCATCGTGAAAGTTGGATGGAACATGTGCCCACGGGGTAAGGCGACCGGAGACAGAGAGAGAGAGAGAGAGAGAGAGAGAGAGAGAGAGAGAGAGAGAGAGAGCGAAAGAGAGAGAGAGAAAGAGACGGTGTGGGTTATGTACATGTTTATAGTATAAGTATACGTATAAGTGAAAAGCGAGTGGGGGGGCAAGATGAGATAATAATTACACGGGTACACACATGCTTGCAATTTGGAGAGTCGCGTAGGTTACGAGCTGCGCACGAGCGAAATATATCTAATATATCTAAAAGGAGTTCGTGCAGTCTCGACCAGTGTTTTTAATGGGGTGACGAAATCACCGCTCGCGCACGAGTCAATTTCGAATCGGGGAAAAATGTAATAGATTATTAATGCGTATATAATGGCGAGGGATGAGGCAAAGCCCGCAGCTGTTATTGCTGTGTTATTGCAGAAACGCGCGACGCTAATGTTGATAATTGCTAAATGTTATACGTTCATCTGGCCCATCGTAATACTTTGTAATTGTTATTTATTGCACATACATCGAGTCGAATGAGTGATGTAATTGATTGATAATATTTAAGTGAATATTCCATTTTGATTAATTACTCAAACGTCCTAATTAACTATTCATCGGCGACAGCATAATCCATGTACTTCGCATGATTTATGTTCAGCTGCGTCCAAATTCGGTACTACATACACCGACGAAAACATCGAGCCTCTCGAGCAAAGTTCTAGCACATCACACGACACGTAACCGGCGCCTCGGCAGCTGCCGCAACACCGCGAGAACGAGATCTCTCAGCTACACTCGCGGTCCGAAAAATCCGCTGCCTCGGATTAAATTCCTACTCGCTCGCGTCAGTTAGCGCGAAGACGACGACGCCACTGTAGAAATAGAATATGTATCAAAAGTTCAGCGAAGCGGAGCCTGACGTGACACGCGCTAAATAGATTTCTGTCTAGCACGGCAGTCGTCGTCGCTATGACAAATACGGGAATCGTGGTGCCGTGACCCGGGCCCGTATCTATATACCTAGATACCTGCCTACAGCTTGCGAACGACTGCATAGGCGCATCTTTATGATCGCGAGTGGATATACTTTGTCGGGGAGCGAATTCGCGCGAAAAATGTCGGTTCGACGTTGCACAATAATCTCGGCAAGTTGATGGGATGTATAGTTTGCAGTTCTTCGACGCCGATATATGTAAGTCGTGAAGCAGAGCTTGATAAATTCGGCCTGTCCGCGCGAGTTTGGAGCTATTTTGATTGTATCGTCATGTGCACAGGTAATAATATTTGGGATTTCGAAGATTTCTCCCTCGTTAAGTGATTAGACTAAGCATGTAGAAACGTTAGTCGAACGATCACAATACATGTATCAATTAATCCATTTTCGCCCCCTATGTAGGTAGAACGAGCCTACAATAATCGGAGAATCGGAAACCTCTAGAGGCGAAAACGACCAACAACGAGGGGCGAAGGTGCTTTTCCAGACTCGGATGATGTTTGAACATCATCCTCGCTTGGAAAAGCCCATTTTCGCCCCTTGTTGTACAATGTACTATTGCTGTCTAAGATTTTCCCACAGGTCCATCCATCAAAATGCAAAATAATTTATGGGCTGAAAATGACGTAAACTGCAATTTTACAATTAATTAGACTAAATTGTGCAGTTTGGAGGGTAAATTGTGCGCTTTTATTCGAATTCTTCGACAAAATGGGTCTATAATGAGTCTAACGAGCAAAGCGTGAATAGCTCATAATATTTTATTAGCCACATGTATACCGCGCTCGCGGCTCGCTGCCTGTTGTATACGAGATAATACAGCGCGACTTTTAACTTTTCATCTCGTACACCGCGCCGACGGTGTCTTTGAAATAACCCGAGTGGAATACGGGGGACATAAAACGTTACCGTATACGTTTCTCCAAGTACACCAGGTAAAACTGTGAAGGATAGCGCAGGAGACGATATAGTCCGCCGTTGTCCTAGAAAGCTGCGAAGATTTATATTTCGATCGTATCCGAGCCCACGTGTAAAACTCGCGCTTTTCTTCAACTAAAATGCTGTGTTAACGTTATTGCTGTAGCTTGAAAATTCGAAAAAGGAACCCGCACGCGCACCTGTGCACAGGCGTCCTTGCAACGAGACGACGGCTAGAAACGGCGGCGCATCACGAGTTAACCCGCCTTAAAGTTAATTGAGCCGCGGCGGCGGCGTTGGCCAACTCTTCGTAACCCAACCGCACATATTGTTGTATGCACACACACAGTGATACCTACAGGTGTAGGTATAGAGCAGCGCACACGAGCTGTGTGCAGCTCTAACGCAATCGGACGACCTTTTACCGCCTTAGCAGTAGAGCGCGAAGATAATTGCCGGCCACAAGTAGACTCCACGCTGCAGGTAGGCGTCTATATAGAGGTGCACATCAGATGCGCCGCTAGTACTCCGATACGTGAGAAGAAAGGGAAGGGACGATTTCCTCCCGCACGCCCGCGGTTGATCGCTTTATCGTGTCTTGGGTAATTGGCTCTCTCAGAAACGCGCTTCGGAGATCATTGATTTCGGTGAGGATCGATCGGTGTCGACTGGGCTGGGCTGTGACGAACATGATTCAGTGGTCGAAAGATAATTACTCATACTCATACGTCGGTGTACGAAGTCATTATATGCGCGAGGAAAAACGAAACCCGGCTCACGGTGGCGTATAATACATCCCTTTACGTAAGGCATCAAAATCGATTCTCACGATTTGCATAGGTAAAAAACCTGCGACTCCTCTTGCATTAGAATTCAAAACGGAAGTCTCCACGCCATTCATAACGAGCACACGACGCGACGGCCACGCGGAGAGAAAGTCCGCACGAAAGTGCGCTTATATGTTTATGTACCTGCACTCCCCCGCCACGCGCGCATCGGAGAAAAATCCGGAGGAAAAACGAACGCACGCATACCTATGCTTTATCTTCTCTCATTTAAATGAGCAAGTGTACACGTGGCGGACTCGCGAGCGCGCGCCTGTATTTAAATGAGTAGGGGCCTGATTTCAATGAATTGCGCAGCCGTCGCTCCGGACTTTGGCTGCGAAAGGAGACGCGCCGGAAGAGCCTGTGTGGAAACGAGCGTATACCGAAGGGGCTCTGTGATTGCTTATCGGCGTGGCTGCGCGCGGGGATTTCGTCGTAACCTAGGCCGGATGACCTGTTTCTCTGCATCCGAGAGAATTTAGTTGTTGGCGTTCGTTTTCGTTCGATTTCCGTGAATAATGAGCTTTTTCGCTTGTCCTTACGCCTCTGTGACTTTTCAACGCAATAACTCGCCTCAGTACGACGAATCGATGAAATTAATCAACGGACGCAGCTTAGCTAAATTAACGTTGCTTTTAAACAGCTGATTTATCGCTATGCGCGTCTCGCTTTATATTTCCGTAAACACTTCTATTCAGTGAGCGGGATGCACGCCCATTCGAGGTAGAGCGTCGATCGAAACTGCATCGACATGTCCGCGGCTATTTTTCATTCGCCGATAAACCCGATGCAACCGCCCGCGAGCGCAGATAAACGCTCTCCCTCTCTCGGCACAACAATAGCCCAACGCAGATATCCAGCTGAGCGTATTTATGACAGACGGCGATACGGAAGCGCCGCCGGTGAAATACGCTGGTCGTCTCCATCAATTTGTCGGACATTATCGAGGCTTCCGCGTAAATCAAGCGAGCAGCGATTCTCGCTTTTTCGATTCGACGGCGGCGGTGGTCGGCTATTTTAATGCGGCCGTTCTCTCGACGCCGTATCAATTATTCGCGCATAACACGGAAAGGCTACCGCGGAGGATTTTACTACCTCGTATTTCACGGTTAATGAGGGAGTAACGTCGGGAAATTCGCGTTCTGTGGGATTAATGATTTGACACCTCGGCTTAAATCAATTTTCTTATGCAAATATCGATTTCTTTTCGAAGAACTTTTAATGAAGGAAAAAAGCACGAGCGTTGCGTGCTGCTTGCGCAAGAGACTCGTTTCTTTCGTATTGATTGTTTATAAATAATTGATGGATTGTAAAATATTGCTGTTTGCATTATTTGTAATACTCGGGACTGGCTGGATAATTACGAGATAGTGCACATAAGCGTGTGTGGAAATTAATACTACCTAAAGTGCGCGCACGATCATTCAAATCGCCAATATCCTTTATTCTATTTTATCACTATTACAACATTGAAAAAAATCGTCGATGAAAATTATCGATCGTCGTGGCTTGAACATCGAATTTTTAAATCCATAATTGACTAAATTACTCCCTGAACGAATCAGCCTACATCAACGGGTGTCAATCATATCCACTCCTCGGATGGAATCGCTCCGAGAGTCTACTCACACGGCCGTAAGTACGTCTGCGAATTCAAGGTCCCAGTACGTGTGTAAACACTCCCGTAGATTAATAATTAATCGCATCGCTCAACGCTCCTCTCGCGCAATTATCCGCATGGCTCTCAGAAAATCCCGCATGTGTGTGTGTGGGTACCTGCGCGAAGAGGGAGTAGGCACGCGCGTCCTTGCATTCTGTCACGAAAATCGCGTCAGCGCGCGCATCATTAGAGCCCTCATCCCCGGCTGCAATTAATCAGATATGCACGTCTCCCTGCATGCACAATATACGCTGCACAGAGGAGCGAGTTTCGTGAGCGCGTATCGCGAGGCAGAGATCGACGCACGCGAGGGAGGCCGCGCATTGTCGCAATGCGCGCCGCGCGTTCTTACTTATTACGCCGGGCTGCTTTGTTGAATTTATGCGCGCGCACAAGAGATGCAGCCCAAAAGTTCGAAGGAATGCCTGAATTTCGATGAGGGGGCTTGTCGCTTTTATTTTAATAATGATGGTTATTATAGCTGTGCATGGCGGGGATCGGGATTTCTAACGTACAGAAAATGTTTAATTTACGCGGTTTATAGAACAACGTTAATTACATACGCATTCTTGTATGTATTATAAGTATTTGCTAATAATGCTACGCGATGGACAATACACGATCGTTTTCGTTGATAAATTCAGCCGCTCGGAATAACGACGTCCATCATATCCAAAACGAGCCGGCGTAGAGTTCGCCATTACGGGCCAAACTGCGGCAGAGTTATATTCCCGGCCGTGATGATACGTTTGAGAGTGTGGGAAGAGCCTCTGCACTCTTGCCGCCTTCGTGCGGCATAGAGACATATAGAGTCGCGCGGCGCAACGCTGTCTGGGACTTGGGCGCTTCTAAGTATCCCAGGACGTGCGCCACCGGGATCCGCCTGATTGCATATGCGAGCCGCGGATACGGCGCGAAAACTGCACCGATGGCGAATGGGTTCATTTGGCAGGGGTGGCCTTTTAATTGGTCGGACTTCATGCTGTTGGCTCTGCTCTCGATGACGATTTTGCTGAACTCGGACGGTTTCGTTCAATTCTACACAGATGAGAATATACTATTGATGTAACATAACGGAGATTTCAAAATTTATAATTTTTGATGATGCCGTGTGGATTGCACAGATGCTGCAATGCATCAACGTGATGTGAAAACTACGTGCCGTCGTAAAGTTTTAGTGTAATAATGAAATTAAATTTAATTGTTTTATGTATCATTACTTTTATGAGATAAGCGCTTTTATAATCCGAATCGAGCTCTTTGAAAACGCTTGACTATATAGAAGAGATCTATGGAGGAAAATAAAGAGAGATGTATAATGGAATTATTATAGGGGCAATATTTTTGTTACAACAAAACATAATTTACGCTAAACGCTGATTTATCGCGTTGTTTTGAAAATCGATAGAAAACGATAATTAATTTCATTCTTAGTTTGCTGACTTTCTAATAGCGTAAATATGCGTCACGGTGCTTCAAGTTTTATATATTTTTTAAATCGTATTGCACTAAAAAAACCAGTAAGTATAAGGACAAGATCGATCGGCATTAGATATTTCAACGTATACCTACTTTCCTATCGGATCAACGAAAATTATAACGCAACGCAGCAGATTAACTCTTGCGTACATCTTCAACGCATTCCGATCACCGTGTAATTTCCAGAAATGAAAAAAGGCAACTTCGTCGAACCGTCGAATTGAAAAGCGATTGATCCTTTTTCCCAGAGCAAATGATCACTTGAGCCTAAATCGTGAGCTGTTGAAAATACTAATCAGTGGTCATTAAAGCCTCTAATGACCTCAATGCAACACCTGCCTTGCCTTCCTTCGGCTATTAAGCATCGATAACGAGTTTTCGAGGATTCGCTTTATGTACAGTCCTCGGAGAATATTGTGTTCGTTGAATATTTTTTAAATATTAATAAATAAACAAATCCAACAAACACTTACGCAAACTTTTGATTTTTTCATCTGATGCACCATATGACTTTTATAGATAAAATTCTACTTCTAACCACAAGTGATCGATCAAATAAATTAATCAGAACAATGTCTCTTTCTATGGTTTGCGACTTGAAGTTATGGCCTGGATAAGGCTGTAGCCGAGCCATCTAGTTTCAGTCTACAGAGCTAGATGGGCCTTCTGGTTAAATTATTGTTTAAATCATCTAAAATATTGTTTCGCTAAAAAACTGATAGTTAAAAAAAATACAATAAAAGTTTTTTAACTTTTTTTACCGACTGTACAATCGGTATCGGTGCAACCTTAACGCAGCAGGTACACCTGTGACACTGTGGTAGCAAACTAAGCCCTCGCTCTCTAGCTCACAACACGCTGCTATGCAGTGACGTCGAAATGCATCCGATCATTACGGTCATAACAATAATGGCTGTTATATTCGTCTCTCTTTCTTCTCTGCGCGTTCGACGTGACTCGTAATCGAATGAGCCAAGCGTCGATTTTGAAATACCTAGCGGTGTCAGCGCCGTGTACTTGCGTATACTTACCTACGTACGTACACGCGTCTCGGGAGCATCTGAACAGCTCACAACTATACTTTGTCATGACCCATCGCGACTTTTACAGGTACGACGAGTATCGATCTTATGCACCGACAAAGCGAATATTCTTGCTCAGATGGACAGATGTTTTTTTTCCGTAAATTGTCGTGGGATTTCGGCTCGTTTTGATGGGTGAAACTTTTAAAATTGATACCTTGCATTAGTGTGCTATGTCCACCGATTTATTCAAGTAGCTCATTGAATCTAAGCTTTATTTTCGCAGAAGAAAAATCCAAAGTACCAATCACCTATTCAATATTAATCAAACAGCTGTCAAAACAAGAGGCTCCTCGACATTACGTGCTTCTAACTCTGCAAAAAAGCCTTTCAAATTTAAAACCCACCTATAGGCGCATAATGCACGCGATCGCGGAAGCAGCGGCTCCGCGAAAATACGCGAAAAACGAGGGCCCGGAGAAAGCCGCGTCTTCGGTGCCGCTGAGGCTAATTAAGCGCGTCCCAGTGACTCCTCTCCACGTGTTCGCCGAGAAAAGGAGAGAGATAATTGCATAATACGGTAGTTTGCGAGAGAGGATGCGCGGAAAATATAATTCTTTATAGTGCGCTGCTGTAACCGATCGCCGAATTCGATCAGCGTGCGTTTCTTTGTGCATTGATACGGTTCGTGAACTCGCGGCGAGATCGGTTAAGAGGAATTCGCTTGCCAGCCGGGATATCGTACACGCGGCGAATCTGTACTAGATTCAGCAGAGCGAAGAGTTTTTGGTTGTTATGTTTGTATACTACTAGGAAATTATAACCAGGAAATGATTCCAATGAATGAGTCATTGAAATGTGTTTGATTAAGTTTCTCATTCGCTGATTAGTTATCGGCAAAATTCTGTCGCCGGGCTCATTTCTCGCTGTTTTTATGCTATTCCATTTATTTGATTTATGAATAATTCATAAGATGATTATAACTGAATGCTGAATGGCCTACAGGAGGACGCTGTGTACTTAATTTTAAATGGAAGCAAAATTACGCGTATCGATGCATGTTTTAATGAAAGTTGAATCGTACTTATGCGAATTGTTTGCAGCAGTGATTTGCTTATTTTGATTAAACGTAATTTTTAAAATAACTAATAATAACCCTGTAATCACTGCGCATGTGCTGATGCGAATGCCGAAAACTTTGCGTTGCATAATCCCAATCACACTCGCTTTCGAATCGCCTCATTTCGAAAGTGTCATCCCACTCATCAATCATCCCCGTATACAAGCAATAATCTTAAAAAAACTTCAAAAGCAACAACATTATCTAGCTTCCCATTTAGGAAGACTAATCTCTCGCTATTACAGACGAAATCTCGTGGAATTTATACGCTCGCTGCGCAGATATTCACGCTAATGAAATATTATACCCCAGCCGCAGCCGCATCGCAGAGTAATACAGCCCAACAGGAAAGAGTCACGTTTCCAAAAATCGCCGACTAAAAATGCCGCGGAGTACACCTACTATACAGCTTAATGTGCGGTGCCGCGCAACTCACTTAAAAAGATAATTGAGTTTGGTCGTTATTAAGATGTGTGTGTAATTAAAGTAAAACGCCGTGTAAAGTCCGTGGACCCGCATGTTATATTGCGTAATGGCCCGAAGATGACCTTACGTGTGAGTTGAGCTAGGTTTGCATATAGCGTGGGCGTAGCGAAGTCAGGGGTGGCTTAATGCCGATTTAATGCGAGTCTTCCGATGTATCACACACTATATGTAATGCTCGCTCGTTATCATTATTTTTAATTGCGCTTTTACAT
Organism: Nasonia giraulti; assembly: GCA_016647725.1. Classification (NCBI taxonomy): domain Eukaryota; kingdom Metazoa; phylum Arthropoda; class Insecta; order Hymenoptera; family Pteromalidae; genus Nasonia; species Nasonia giraulti. Next base: position 528,373 of record QLYP01000065.1, on the reverse strand, counting down.
CATTTTCACGCGCCAGACGCTTGTAGGCGACTTTGCATGAATTTCATGCTTATTCGCGCAAAGTGGATGGTATATCTGTAGATGTTACATAAAGCCTTTAATTTCTCATGCAGTGTAGTGGCAATACGCTATTAGAAAACGATCGCAAGTAATAATTAGCCAGTATAGATAGAGAGAAGAATCGTGACAGCAAAATCACAAGCCATTGCGCACAAGACACTGCACGAAAAACCGGGAGTTTATATTGTGTATACTTGCCAGTCGTTTATGTCCTTACGAAACAGACAAACGATAACATCAAATCCATAACAACGTAAATTTACTCGCAGCGCGTAACATCTTTCAAAGAAGAAATAACAGTGGTGCGCATCATCTAGGATTTTGCATTTCATCCAAAACGAATTCGCAACTTTTACGTTCCGTCATAAGTCATATAAAGATTAAGAAAAAACTGCGTGTAAAGCGCGAGTTTGCGCTTGCTATGAGGAATACACACATAATGCGCTTGTAATAATTACCTATGGTCGTGGAAAAAGCGGAACGCTTGCAGAATCTTTGCAGGGTTACGACAAAAAATGGAAGAACAGACTTGAGTATCATCAAAGAAATGCACCATAAGCTGGCGTATGGTTATCATCATGAAATATTGTTATTTCAACAAGTGCAACTGTTTTCTTTTTATATCTTAAATTTTTTGGTAATACACGCGTGATCTTCACATTTTTCTGACTTGTGGATGTTGGAGCTAACGTGACCAATTTATGACCACACCTCAAATCGTACTTCATATTGTTTGATCATGGCAAACTTCATACCTACCATCAAAAATCAAATTCATAATTCTTATGAAAAATAGAGTTTTTGTTGATTTGATAACTAAAAAATTGTATTGCACTGTGTAGCTCGAGGCGTGGCTTATATTCGTGTCTGTGACACGCTCATCCGTGGCGTAAGTATAGCCTCTGCCACGTTGGTTTGGCCTTTTCTCATGCAGATGAACATGCACGTATCTCTCTCTCTCTCCCTCTCTCTCTCTATCTCTCTCTCTCTCTCTCTCTCTCTCTCTCTCTCTCTCTCTCTCTCT
>QLYP01000065.1:478268-527279 GCA_016647725.1 Nasonia giraulti | reverse complement strand
CTCTCTCTCTCTCTCTCTCTCTCTCTCTCTCTCTCTCTCTCTCTCTCCGCGCCGGATGCTTTCCGGCGGATTGGAAGCATGTTCTCGTTCGTCCTCTGCCTAAACAAGCTTCAGCTAAGGATAAAGACAAATTTCGCCCTGTCGGCATCCTCACCGCTCCTTCCAAACTATTTGAGGGCATTGTTCTTGAGCAAATTCTGGAGTTTATACTGGAAAACAATGTGCTGGACGAATTTCAGTCTGGCTTTCGCAAAGGACACAGCACTAATACGGCAGTGACCCGGGTAGTCGATGACTTCAGGAAGGGGATCAACAGGGAATGTGTTACGCTCGTAGTGGGGATCGATTTTTCAAGAGCTTTCGACCTAGTGAATATTGACCTGCTGGTTGCTTAGCTGCATCACCTTGTATTCGCGGATCAGGTGTGCGCGTGGATCAGGACGTACCTTACCGACAGATCGCAGGTTGTCGTCTTCTCCAACGGGGAAACCTCATCGCCTCTTCGTCGGAACGCTGGGGTTCCGCAGGGCAGCCTTTTAGGGCCTCCGTTCTTCTCTCTTTTTATTAACGACTTGCGGTGAGTACTTAAGCACTATAAATATCAGCTATACGCCGACGATTTCATAATCTACATCAGCGGTAAATTCTTATAATTAAATGGCATCGTTTAGAATGTCAACAACGACGTCGCTAAAATTTCCCACTGGGCCTTAGAAAACGGACTTGTGATCAACGCGACTAAGACCCAAGCAATGTGGGTGGGCTCTCGGGGTTTCATTAGTAGAGTTGCGGGGGTTGACACTCCGGACATCATACTTGACAACACGGTTATTACGCCGTGTTCATCCCTGAAGATTCTTGGCGTTGTTATCGACAGTAAGTTGTCGTGGAGGGAGCAGTGTAATATCACGGCATGGAAATGTTTTGCAGCCCTTAGTCGTCTTCGTAAATGCCGATCATACTTGACCAAAGAAACGAGACTTCTCCTAATCAAAATGCTTATATTTCCTTATCTGGACTACTGCGCTAGCGCATTTTTAGATCTTTCGATGGAGCTGACCCTTAAGCTATCAAGATATCAGAACGCCTAGCCCTCAGATTCATATCAGGAACCAAAATCTACGAGCATATCACACTGGTATATCGGAAACTAGAGATACTGCCATATACTGCCCGACGTGACTTTCGCACCCTCTGCTTTCTGGCCAAGATTTAAAATACAAAGACACCGGCCTATTTGTACGTAAAATTTAAATTTGTGGACACCAGCAAGCCTGGGTGCAGTCGAAAATCAGATTACGATCTTATTATTCAGGAATTTAGAACGGACTGCCTTCGCAATTCCTTCTACACTGGCGCAGCGTATCGGTGGAATGCGACACCTGTGGAGATTCGTCATCTTTATAAGCGTCCGTGTTTTAAGAATGCTCTGTATATGTATCTGCTAGAAAATGTGTAAAACCAACGTCTTACGTGTGTTAACAGCGGAATGATATCAGTGTGTAAACTTCTGTTATGCGTTTTTTTTTCTTATATCTTATTTGTCTGTAGAGTTACGATAATTAATTTTTGTAATGTATAAAATATGGCGAAGCGCTTGTACATCAACAGTTTTTAGGCTTTTGTATCTGTTTTCTTTTATTTTAAGAAATTTTTATGTATGTTAGTTACTCATAGAGTTTTATTTATTTATGTTATTTTTTGTAAATTATTTTGTACAGGGTTAGCGCGCCCTACTGGAATACCAGCCCATTATGCATAATATACTGTGTCTGAGGCTATCAAGGACCTTGGGTCCTTAGCCTTTAATAAATAAACAATTCAATTCAATTTAATTCTCTCTCTCTCTCTCCCTCTCTCTCTCTCTCTCTCTCTCTCTCTCTCTCTCTCTCTCTCTCTCTTGAGATTCGTCTAGAAAGGGTTAGCGAGAAGATCAAGAAGGCAAGCTGCCAGTCCCCGTTGCAAATTTCACAGACAACGTTAAGCGTTGTTTTTCCAAGGTTGTTCATTAAATTGTCACGAATACACAAGCGCGTATATCGCACTAAAACCGTAGTTACCTGTTTGACCGCCAAGTGAACATGTCACTGGCAAAGCATTATATACCGACAACTTACAACGAAATCCAGACCCAGAAGGATACTTATAGAAGCGGACTACTGAGACCGACAGGCGTGGATCACGCCCTGTGTGTCTTGCCTTACATTCCGTATAAGTGTTAAGTGATCCTTCGCCTCCGGCTAGCTGAGTGCAACCTACAGTCGTAAAGTTAAGAGATGTGACTCTTAGCTGCTAGAGAACTGCCCTTTGAGAGAAACGACAGTTCTAACTTCAGAAGTTATGAGAATTTGGTTTGAATTTGGAAGATATTTGGCAACTAGTGAGTGGGGTTAAAATTTCTGTCGAATTTCCGACAAATCGGCTGAATCCTACTAACTTTTTCTGTCCTCTTTCTGTGAAAACCAACTTTGATAGCAAAGATGCGCTATTTACATTGGACATTCACAATAGGAGTACTACACTCCACTTCCGGTCTGAAACCACCTTGTATTACAAATTCTGGGTGTTCTAATGCAGACGCCAGGTATTTTCAACTTTTGTTAATTGAAATTTTTGTATTCACGACCGAACTATAATAGCCACTTTATTCCCTAAAAAGCAGGACTAAAGTAGCATACTATTCCCTCATATTTTTTTTCCCGCAAAATTCGAGAAATAAATTCTTTATTCCTGCAAATGCGGGATAAAGTAAATTTGTGGAAAATAAACTCTCTATTCCCGCAAAATTTTGGAAATGTTTGAAAATTTCAAAAAAAAAATTTGAAAAAATGTTAAAAAGTAGACAAATGTATTTATTTTGTATGAATTATCAAAATGGTTGTTATTTTGTTTTATTATGTATGAAATAAGTATAATAGAATAAATAGAAAATAATAACAAACCTGTATTTTCATTAAAATGCTGATAGTTGAGTAGGTCCCACTTTTTCAAGAAATAAAGTGGCTACACAGTTCAGTCGCGAATAAGGTACTATGTGCAACACGAGAGTAAAGTCGTTGATTATTCCCTTGGGTGATTTACTGTAAACTCTCACCCGCGGGAATAATCAACGACTTTACTCCTTTGTTGCATAATGTACTATTGCTCCCGCAGAAAAAAAATCCGTGGGAGTTAAAACTCCCAGGAAATTATTTGCCCTCCTGACGCCTGAACTCTTCTCGCTTACAAAGAATCTTATTTATTAGCCGCAATACATGCTTACATTGTTATATCGATGAATTCATTAATAGATTTCCTCGTATAAGTTTCATACTATGCATACATCGTACCTGAGAGAGCAGCTGCGCCACGGCATGCGTTTTTCCCGACCAGATTTTATAGAGCGTAATTTGTCGCGACGGCTTTTAAAATTCCCCGTCGGGCTTTCGGGTAGTCGAGACATTTTATATGGGACAGTAAAACAGTCGCTTACAGGTACATGGGCAGAGAGGATTAGCACTGGCCCTCCTAAGTACTTCATACCTGCGCCAGTCCCCCGCCTCCTTAGTCCTGCTCCTTAGTTACGTCATTACCGCGTCCCATTGTCTAAAATCTACATCCTATTTCTAAGCAGTTTCCCGATTATCTGGAGTCTTATCTTCGCTACTATATCATATTCGCAATAGAAATGTTCATACATTTGTAAGCTATACAATTATAAGCTGAGAATGACAGCTTTTTTATGCGTAAAAAGTTTTCCAAAAAAATCTCCTTTGTTCGCGAAGAGGGACAAATTATGGTCAAGACATTTGCATTCTTTAGCGTAAGATTGTTCGCGTACGCGAAAAGGGTCTCCTAGACAGACCGTAGAAAAATTTAGAGATCAATTAGGGTTTTAGATGATATTATAAATAGGTAGCCAAGTTAAAAAATGTTTGGCCAAAACAATTCATGTGTATATGCCTGAATTTTAAAACATATCAAAAGTGTTATTTTTCACCAGAAATGACAGTTTACCACACCACCCAAGAGGTACTGTCGGAAATACATTATATAATAGTTATACAATGCGCTTCGCAGGCGCGTTGATTATTGTTTTTATTTTTTTTTTGTATAAGAAATACCAATAATTTTGATTTTTGATAAGTTAAAATTGAATGCATAAATTATTGATTTTGTTTCAAATTTAACAATATGGATTCGTAAATAAAAAATTGACAACCATCCATTTTCTAAAAATAGAATTTTTTATACGATAATCTAAAAAAACGTGGAATTATCGCCTAGAGCCATATAACCACGAATGTCTATCATGTATAGGTTTAAGTTTAAAAGAATTATGGAAAGCTAGGTAGTTTTGAAATAAAAAATACAACAATTTTTAATAAAAAAATTTTACGTTACTAACAAGGCATTACTACTAATATTAAGTAATAAAATCCAATTAATTTCGATAAATGCGATTTTAAAAGTATCTTGCCCGCCTAATAGAACAAAAAAGTTTTGCCAGGGCTTCTTCAAAAAGTGTTGATTCTTGTGCATTTGCATTATTTATTATACACAAAAAAATTGAATTTTATTTTGTAACTGGGGTTTTCATGCTATCCCAGTTACGGTGCAATCCCTCACCCGGGACTTGGAAAATGACCCGGTGGCGCCAGGCGCTCCTCGTGAGCGCCAGTCTCGCGACTCTTTGTTTCCCGGCGCGAGGGGTTTTTGCACGTGGTTTGCTCGGCTAGCTGTAGCCCCGAAAAACGGTAAGGAGATAGGGCGGTTCGGAATAATAGAGACACGTGGTTTATCAGACGGAACTGTATATTTTTAGTAAATTCTTACAATATCGACTCGTACAACTTGCTGAGATAACCCGTGAACAAAGGCAACTCCGACAAACAAATACCCGTACACGAAAGATATCCCGCGTGACTCGCGCGCGTCTCAAGGCTCGAGAAGTAACCAGATCTTACACTTGCTCGCATTTTTCGTCTCTCACTCACTCACAATTATGTCGCACGTGAATTCTGCAAACGCCGAACGACTTATCCTAGAATTGCCCGTGTCGGCGCCAAGTATTTACCTACGTATTCACAAAATAATTCTACACTTCTATGATAAAAATCCTTAATTCTACACTCCGCTTATTACTCGAGACAACACGTACTTCGACGGAACACAATACAAAGAGATAAAGAGATAAAGACAGCGATCCGAAGGTAACTAACTAACGCGCACGCTAGATAACCTTTTCGTTCGCGAAACCGAACGTGGAACTGCCGTTCACCCGCGAGACGGATACGACCGTAGAAAACGGAAAACGATTCATTGACCTTAAATCCTTCTAGCTGGAACACCGGGTGAAGTCGAAATTGAGGCATTCACCCGCAGACAACCGAGATAACTCTTGACTGCGAAACCCATAGTGACTCCCCATGCCCCGTCGTCAGGATCCTTGACTCGAGCGGCATCTGTCACTACGAACGCGAGACACTGTAGCTTTTCTTCCTGGCGTTCGTGCGGGCGAGCTGCCATCACGCTGGTCCTGCTGCATCAGACGCTCACGTAGGTAGACCCCACGAAGGGCTCCGTCACCTGCATCGGCTGTCTTACGGTGCGCGGGGCCGACTTGAACGCCCTGTCGAGGTGAAAGGTCGTTGCTGCTGCGCCAAAGTTGCTCGTCGTCTCCTCGCATCTCTTACTCACGCGTCGGCAACGTGCGTTGTCCTTTTCGTCCATCGCAGCCACTGCTCCTCTCTCGTTGTTCACTCAAAAAATGAACGACAGTAGGTAAACTGTGCGGGTACCAGCTCATGCGGGTCCCAGCTCACCCCCACTCTTTGCGGCTCCCAGCTCACTGCGAGCGGCTCCCCCTCTCCGAGCGGTTACCAGCTCACCCAGGGTAACCCCTGCGTAGTAAAGAGTGCGCTCTGGCATCAAAGTGTCATTTCGTGTCGAGCAGCATCATGAGAGTGGGCGAGAAGAGGAGTGAAAATGTATGGGGCAGCTATACAGCAGTAGTCGAAGCCATCCAGCAAGAGAGGCCTCCCGTTAAAGAGCCTAAGGAAGCGCGACGCTGATCGAGGTCGGAAAATATTACAATCAGTCCTTTTAAGGACTACAAAATTATTAAACGTAGATAAAAAATATTTGATAGAGAGAGAGAGAGAGAGAGAGAGAGAGAGAGAGAGAAAAAGAGAGAGAGAATCTTTACCGCGCGCTATGCTGAAAGAGTGCGCTAGAGATGCGCGCACAGTAAAGACTTCTTACAGCGAGAACGTTCGACCACGCTATGCTGAAAGAGCGCGCTAGAGATGCGCGCGCAGTAAAGACTTCTTACAGCGGGAACGTTCGGTCGCGCTATGCTGAAAGAGCGCGCATACCCCCACTCCTCAGCGCTCGCGCTATTGGTTTGGCACAGATGCGCGCAGGCATAAGAGAGAGCGCGCTTTGACGAGCGCTATCATTCTTTCATCGTTCATCATGGCAGAAGCATCAGCAGCAGCAGCAGCAAGTCACGGCGGAGATAGCAGTCAGTAGGCGCGGGAGCATCGTTACCCTGTGGAGGTCGCTCTGCGATCGACACAGGCTAACGAGTTTCCGCGTCCGCTGACTGTTCCAAAGAACTTGAACCCGGAGATAGGACGTGTGAAGAGTAAAGAGCGGCCCTATACACCGGCACTGAAAGAACCCTTCGCTGAGACGCCGCGAAACTCACAGAAGGCTAGACGACGCATACCCAAACCAGCTCCTCGAGTCGAGGAAATTAACTGGTCGCCTTCAGTTCGCGAAATTAGAAAGAAAGCGATCGTGATAGAGCGCTAGAGAGCACCTCGCAGCTGCAGCAAGGAGCGACAGCAAGAGCTGCGGAAGCTCATGCGCAAGCCACGCTATGCGAGTCCAAAGCGGAACCCATGAGCGACGAAGATGAAGAACACAACGGCCCTTTTCAGGGACACCAAATATTTTCAAAACGTAGTATAAACTGTTTCCCCTTCCCCTCTCTCTCTCTCTCTCTCTCTCTCTCTCTCTCTCTCTCTCTCTCTCTCTCTCTCTCTCTCTCTCTCTAGATATAAGAATGCTTCGCGAAAAAATAAGGTTCATTAAATCGTCAACGTTAGAGATGTGCTGTCCACGAGCCATAAGCGCGGTCGAAAGATCGACGAGTGAGATCAAGCGACAATTTCAAATGATTTGCATCTTAGCGATGATGCAGGTTCATTTGGAAGCGCTTGCTCGCATTGAACGTGACGGCATTAGTGATTGAGAGGAAATGTTTGAGGTGTTGTATCTCATTCAAACGTTTTATCTCAACATGAACGAGGATGACGACGATTTTGACGATAGTTAGCAGCAGTAGTAAAAAAAAGTAAATCGGCCCTTTTCAGGGCTATCAAAATATTAAACGTAGAATATTCTATTCCCCCTCTACTACGAGAGAGTCCACCACCAGCTAAAAAGTATAAGTATCTGCGCGCGCGCGCGAGAGAGAGAGAGAGAGAGAGAGAGAGAGAGAGATCATCATCTTCGCAGACATGCCGAGACGACGACAACGACGACGAGTCATCAGACCCTGCGACTCTCCAAGAGCACGACCGCGAGAAGAGCAAGATTCTCATCGGCATCCTCATCGTCATCGTCGTCGTCGTCGTCCTCATTCTCTTCCTCTTCATAGAGTCTCTCTCTCTCTATTTGAAAAAAAATCAGTCCTTTTAAGGACTACAAATTTATCTTAACGTAAGACGACTATTAAAAAAAAAATCAGTATGACCTTGAAAATGCTTGAAAAAGAAAATGTTGGTAGTGCGAGGCCGTGGATACGAAATCCCACAAGACCTAAGAAACTTCCAACGAATTCTCTCAGACCTCCTTCTCGAGAAGTAAAAGAGAAGGGTTCGTGAAAGGTACCGGTGCTGCCGCTCTCCCCTCCCTCTCATGGTCTGTGGATCATAGAATAATTACCCCACCAATCGGCTGTTCGTCATTTTTTAAATTTAATGTATAAAAGTCGGAGCGATAGCGCGAAAAAGTCAAACCGTTCTCAACTTCTCGAGAGAGAATATCTATTACACGCTCACACACACACACACACACACACACACACATACACTGAAAATGGAACTCATAATTGATCTTCAAGGGTTTAGAACTTCCAAAGGCGAGTTCATCGCAACAGAAATCGGCATAATACCGAGCCGCTACACACAACAAGATGCCGAGTCGGAAACTATTTTTCTGAGTCCGCCGATATGCTGCACAGAATATATTGCGGCAGAGTATCTGCCGACAAATCAATGGCTGACCAACCACTTCGCGGCATCGGCTGGGACGATGGATGGGTCCCCTACTTGCGGACGGAAGAGGAGTTCACCGATCGCGTCGAATACACCAACAAAATCTACATCAAGAGTTCGGAGAAGAAAGACATCGTGAAGCTGTTATGCCCGACAGTCAACGTTGTGGACCTGACCGACTATGGCTGCCCATCGCTGCGGAAACTACGTTCAGGCCACTTCATTCACTGTCCGAACCATAATAGTCATTGCTCAAATCCAGTCTGCGCTAAGTTAAATGTAGAAGTCCTCGCAGAGTGGCTCGAACAGTATTGGATGTAGTATTTATGTATTTTATGTAATAAATTTGAAAAAAAAATCTGTCGTTTTCACGACAAAAATATTCGTAAAACGTATGGAATAACTGTTTGCGCGCGCGCAGCTTTCTCACGCATCTCCTGCTGTCTATAAGAAGGACGTCGCGAGCAAGAGCGAGTCATTATTCGTATAGCTCTCAAACAAGCAGCAGCAGCATGTGGGCCTACAGCGTGTTCTCGCTACCTGTGAACGTTCCCGATCTCTGCACTACGGCAGCCGTAGCGGCGACGACGACTACGACGACGAGCATCTCCGAGAAGTTGCGAAACTTCTATCATTATTTCGAGGATAATGACGTCGACTACGTTCTGGATCTGCAGAGCTTCAAGGTCGGCAGTCACTTCATCCACAAGTAGCTTGTTATAGCCACTATCGAGGATGATGCATCGCCGATCGACGTATACCTCTTCGAGCCGCCGTTCGAATGGACTAGCTTGAGCAGCGAACAGCGTCGTGAGAACAGCTGGATCGAGAGGAAGCTGATTGGAATTCCTTGGTCCGCTGGAACATTCGGCTACGACGACGTAGTGAAGATTCTCGAGAAAAGTCTCAAGAATGCCTGGAACGTCTACGTCAAAGGATTCGAGAAGAAGAGGTGGTTGGAGGAGAGGTTAGCGCCGTCGACTGCTGTACGAGTCATCGATATGGAGGTCTTGAGTTGCCCATCGCTCAAGCATTTCCCCAAGACAGACAACTGCAAGAATCATCCTCTGCTCTCCTCCAATCCTCAATGTGCTGGACGAAATGTTCACGCATTGAGATCGTGGATGCAGACGTATCGCGGTGTCTTTGGAGAAGATGTGTGTTACTAATATGTACTTTCTTTGTAATAAAATCATAAAATAAAAAAAAACTGTCGTTTTCATGACAAAAAATCGAAAATAACGTAGAACAAGCTTGTACTTGTCTATTCCCCCCCCCCCCCTCTCCAGCGTAAGCTAACGACGTGTATTTAAGTCGTCGCGAGCGTGTGCTAGTATTCATTCTTGAAGCTATTTCCAAAGCGACAACATGTTCTCCGCGGAGTATTATATTTTTACAATCGACAATCTGAGAGCATGCTCTCGTCTTGACGCGAACGCCGAGGACATCCAGCGTTGGATGGATATTGCGCGAGAAGCCATCGATTCGCTGAACACTCTGCTAGAGCAGCCAACGAATTCCGTTTTACGCGTTTTACGCTCATCTCCAGAGCGTTTGGAGAGTTTTCGAAGGCAGCTTGAAGCGAGGAGGTGGCCTAGAGCAGCAGCAGCAGCAACCACGAGTCACGTGGGATGATGTGCATTCGGCTTTTCAAAGCCGCATCAGGAGCGGCATCATCACAAACGTGCAGCACATCGACATCAAGAGCTTCATGAAGGACGCTGCCAGCATTTTCAAAGAGCAGATCGAGCTCGCATTGGTCGAACACAAGTCGATCAAGGTCAATACCGAGCTCGCCGCCGAGTACGTCATCGCCAAAGTCGAGGAGAAGGAGACGACTGCGATCAAGTACTTCAATACGAAATCGCAGTCGATCTTTCAGACAACGAATCTCGATACGTGGTTCTCGAGCAACGTGAGTCAGTCCATCGAAAGAGACATGGAGGAATTTCAAGAGGAGGGTTCGGGCTGGTCGCTTCATTCCATTCTACATCTCACGGTGAACATCAACAAGTTCAATCCGATGCGCGGCAGCTCCTACATCCAACTCCCGGGATTGATCGAGAGGAAGAAAGCCTGTGTCAAAGTGCAAAACGACGCAGATGAGTAGTGTTTCAAGTGGGCCATACTCTCAGCCTTGCATCCGGCTGAGAAAAATTCGAGCCGCGTTGGCAAGTACAAAACCTTCGAGAACGAGCTCGATTTCACGGGTATCGAGTTCCCAGTCATGCCTAAGCAGATCTCAAAGTTCGAGAGACAGAACGAGATCTCGGTCAATCTTTATATGCTTAAGAAGAAGAAAGACGGAAAACAGTTTGACATGTCTCCATGTCATGTTACGGTTTCGAAGAGAGAGAAGCACGTCAATCTTCTCTTCATACAAGATCATTACGAGGATGAGGACGAAGAGCAGAACGACGACGACGACGACAACGACGACGGCAACGATGAGAACGTACCCACTCCGAATTTCCACTACGTGTGGATAAAATATTTATCGCGATTGGTCTCGTCTCAGCTGAGCTCTTGCAAAGCGAAGCAATTCATTTGCGATCGTTGTCTGCACTATTTTTGGACTGCCGACAAACTTGGGGAGCACGAGAGAGACTGTTCGAAGCTCAACAGCTTCAGAGTCAAACTCCCGAACAGAGGAATAATTGGCTTGAATAACAAAATTATCGCTACAAGGAGCGTTCACCATTCGTAGTGTACGCAGACTTTGAATGCCTACTCAAACCTGTCGAAGAAGACAAGCGTGCTTATCAGGAGCACGAAGCGTTCAGCGTCGGCTACTACGTAAAGTGCAGCTTCGACGAATCCAAGTCGACGTACAAGAGCTACAGGAAGATGGCCGTTGGTGAATAGGAGGTAGGTAAATGGTTCGCTACGAGTCTTCACGAGCTCGGACAAGAACTCGAGCAGCTCTACGAGCATCCAGTACCCATGGATGAGTTAAGCGCGGAAGAAAAACGCGAATACGCCTGGGCTAGAGTTTGTCACGTCTGCGCTTGACCTTTCAGCGAGCAGGAGAAGAAAGTGAAGGATCATTGCCACTTCATGGGAAAGTATCGCGGCCCGGCTCACACCGGCTGCAATATAAATTACAAAGACTCGCGGACGATTCCAGTTATTTTTCACAACTTGGGCGGCTACGACTCTCACCTCTTCATCAGGGATATCTCCAACACCTTTCCCGGTCGTATCGTGCTGTTACCGCAGACGAAAGAACGTTACATCTCTTACAGCAAATATATGGGAAAGAGCGAGGTGAACTTTCGTTTCATCGACTCTATTCGCTTCATGGCTTCGTCCTTGGATAAGCTGGCATCCTATTTACAAGAGCTGAAGACTGTCGAAGCGGTGTTCGAGAAGGAGGACGATTACAGCGCGCAACAGATCGATCTGCTGAAACGTAAGGGAGTGTTTCCTTACGAGTACGTGTCCGCGCTGGAAAAACTCGACGAGACTTGTTTGCCAGCTGAATCGGAATTTTACAGCCGCCTGACTGACAGCAACATCTCCAGCGACGACTACGAGCACGCGAAGGCGGTATGGCAGGCTTTCGACATTCGGACGCTCGGCGAGTACTCGGATCTGTATCTCAAGACAGATGTGCTACTACTCACCGAGATCTTTGAGAATTTTCGAGACAACTGCATGAAGGCTTACGGTCTAGATGCGGCTCACTACTACACGACACCCGGTCTCTCGTGGGACGCGATGCTCAAGATTACGGGCGTCGAACTCGAGCTGCTCACCGATATCGAGATGCTACTCTTTATCGAGCGAGGCATTCGTGGAGGTGTGAGTCAGTGCTGTAATCGCTACGCAGAGGCCAACAATAAGTATATGACCGAGAACTATGATCCGACAAAAGAGTCGAAGTACTTGATGTACTTTGACGTAAATAACCTCTACGGGTGGGCCATGACGCGATCCTTGCCTTGCTCCGGCTTCAAGTGGATCGAAGACATCGAGAACGTGAGTTTCTTCGACGTGGCCGACGACAGTCCTATTGGCTACATCCTCGAGGTGGATCTGGAATACCCGGAGGAACTCCACGACTCTCACAAGGATTTGCCTATGTGTCCGGAGCACAGAGTAGCGCCAGAGTCGAAGCAAAAGAAGCTGATGACTACGCTCTACGGCAAAGAGCGTTACGTCATTCACTACAAAAGTCTCAAGCAGGCGCTGAAGCATGGTCTCTGCTTGAAGAAAATTCATAGAGCTCTGAGTTTTAATCAAAAGGCCTGGCTCAAGGACTATATTGATCTCAACAGCGAGATGCGCAAGAGAGCCGAGAACGAGTTCGAGAAGAATTTGTTCAAACTCATGAACAACGCGGTCTACGGCAAAACGATGGAAAACGAGCGGAAGCGCGTCGATGTGAAGCTCGTGAATAAGTGGAAAGGTCGCTACGGCGCTGAGGCTCTCATAGCTAAGCCGAATTTCCACAGCTGTTCCGTGTTCGACGAGAATCTCGTAGCGATTCAACTGGCTCGCACCGAGATCAGCATCACTAAGCAAATCTACGTAGGACTCAGCGTTCTCGATCTCTCCAAGTCGCTCGTGTACAGATTCCACTACGACTATATGAGGAGCCGATTCGGCGACAACTGCAAGCTGCTCTATACCGATAGGGATAGCTTAGTGTACGAGATCGCTGGCCGCGACGTCTACGAGATGATGAAGAAGGATCTCCACGAGTTCGACACATCGGACTATCCGCAAGACAATCCGTTCGAGATGCCGCGCGCCAATAATAAGATCGTCGGCCTCATGAAGGACAAATGTAACGGGAAGATCATGACAGGATTCGTCGGCTTGCGCAGCAAGATGTACGCTGTTCAGATTCAAGGTCAGCAGATGTCCATCAGGAAGGCTAAAGGCGTGAAGAGTGCTGTGGTGAAGAAGACGTTCACCTACGAGGACTACGTACACTGCCTACTCGAGAACGCATCTCGAGAGAGCAGTGTAATATTCGCTCGCGACTTCACGTTCTCAGATCGGAGAAAGAGAGCAAAGTGGCTCTAGTCCCAACGACGACAAGCGATATTTGCTCGAAGGGGAAAACACTGATACGCTTCCTTGGGGCCATTACAAAATCCCTAGAGCGGCAGACGAGATAGAGGGCGCCAGTAAGAGAGCGGCTTCTGACGAGGTAGAGGGCGCCTACAAGAGAGCGCGAGTGGAGGGGGACTCGCGAGTGGTGGTGGTGAGGGGGCGATGAAGCGAATATAAGTTGAGCTGTCACCGGTGAGAATTCATTCGCTTCGCAGCACTAGCAGCAGTAGTAAGCTACATATACCAGTAAGAAAGATCAGCAGCAGCAGCAGCAGTAGTTATGATGGATCTACAAAAGCTGACCCAAGTCGCCAAGATTAAGGAGTTTCTCCCGACGAAGAAGATTGCCGAGCTCGAGGAAGGCCGAGTCTACAAGGTCTCCAAGCTCAGGATGGTCAATACGAGATTTGGAAGGAGAACCGTGGCGGAGCTCGACGATGCTGTGCAGGCGTTTCTACCCCAATGCTTCGTCTTGGCTTTCGACAAGGATGAGGAGTTCTTCAACAGAACGGCGGAAGAAGCTAGCAGCTCCAAGCTATTCTTAACCAAGAACGCAGGCAGAAGCAACATTGCATTCTCCTCTTCTCCCAAAACATTGTTTGGGAGTGAGATCGCGCAGGAGAATGTGAGGTGAAGAAATTGAATAACGCGGAACTTGATGTGTCGGAGTGGTAGTTTTATTTTGTCGTTAATTTGCGTGACAAGATCTGGAGGTGATGCGACTCGTGTCGTGGCTCCAGTTGAACTGAACTTTGTTGGCTCCAGTGTCGACCGTCGAAGGTCTCGATCGTTCCGCCTCTTGTACCGATCGCCGATCGGATTGGCAGGGACGGAGCACGCGCGGTCCGGATAGCGCGTCGGTGGCGAGGGCCAGCTGGCCCAAACGGCCGGCCGTTTACTGTTTTATTGCGCCAGGGATTGAGTGCGGATGACTGCAATAAAAGGGTTCGAGCGCGGGCCCGAGAGTTTTACTGCCTCCTCGATGCGGAGGACTTGATTGCCTTAATGCGCTCAGCCGGGCCGGAAAACCGAGTTCTAATCCGGGCCGCGTCGTTCGAGGCACGAACGCTGGAGTCTTCGCGTGCGCGTGCGCGTGAGGTTTGTATATGTGTGCGTGCGTGTGTGAGGGCGAGTGTGTGAGCGTGTATGTGCTGTGTGGCCACCACAATTGTAATATTGTTTGAAATAAAATTGAAAAAAAAAAATGTTTTAACGACAAAAAAATAACGTAGTCACGAGGAGCAAAATATTTGGAGAGAGAGGGGCGAGCTGTGAATATAAGTCAGGCATCTGTCTACTTTGAATCATCAGTTCGACAGTCGTAGAACATTCAACATGCTCGCCAACAAGACGATAGCCGACTTGGAGGAAGATGTAACGTACATGGTTACAGAGCTCCAACACATCAGCACCGAGTCAGGAACGCAAGCTGTGGCTCGTCTGAACGACTGATCTCAGCTTCTTCTACCACAATGTTTCGCCGTAGCCTTCGAGAACGAGGAGGAGGAATACTTCTACACACTGACAGCTGCAGCTAATACCTACAGACTATTTGTCACTAAGAAGCAGAACGGAAGCCTTGAATTTTCTTTTCTTTAAATATGTATTTATTATTATTATTATTATTATTATGAATAAACTGTGTGTCGTTTTTACGACAAATACAAAGATAAATAACGAGGAACAAAATATTTTTTACACTGACTAAAATTTGTCGATCCACGTATTGTGAGTGTTGTCAAATCCAAGCCACTTTACGAATACCTCCTTACCTCGTCTCTTCAAGACCCTCTCGATGAGATAGACATCCGGATGAGCGGTCTTCGAGAGTTCTTGATCGTAAAAGCAGCCACCGATAGGCTCATCGCGAAAGTCTCTTAGTTCATAAGTCACTGGCTTCGTGCGTCTGACTCGAGAGATAGTAAATATCTTGGTCGACCAGTTGGCCATTTTTAGAACAAATTTTTCGCTCTGCTCACTCGGACTTTGTCATTGATTTTGAACTTTGGTTTCAGCTGCTGCTGCTGCCTCGTGTGCAAACTTTTTCATGACTGTTGTAGGCAGTCTGGAGTTTACTCAGCACATCGTACCATTTGAAGCTGCCGCGTAAACTAAACTGCTTCCACATGGCATTTTTTAACGTACGATTGAAGCGTTCACAGATCGCAGCCTTGAGATTACTATACGTCGAGTACAGATTAATCTCGTACTGTTTCATGAGATTCCGAAAGGTGGAGTTGTAAAATTCTTTACCACGATCGGTATGCAAGTTTTTAGGCACTCGACCGTCCGACACATGTATGCTGTTTTTGTGTAGTGAGAGAAACGTTCTAGAACCGCAGCTTTGTGCTGGCGCAAATTGTTTGTCATTCTTTGTGAACTAATAAGTGTGTAAATATTTGAAATCGAGAAGTGACGATTGAAGGCAATATTTGAAGAGTAAAATCCGTTTTCATGGCTTTATTTCGACCGACTCTAGAGAACCTTACCGTAATGCGGACTTTATGGGAAGAGCAAGAAGACGTTAATTTGCAACATATTGCATTACGGCTAAATTGTTCGATTAAAACGGTTCGAAGATGGATTGGACGATTCGAAGCAGAACAAGCGAATAATGGACCTGTTGCTTGCGATCGTAGAGTAAATAACCGTGGCGTGCGTAAGATAACAGATGAACGATTAGACGAAATTGTGATGCTTATAAATGGAAATTCTCATCAGCCTGTCAAAAGACTTCCAAGAACATTAAATCTTAATGTGACAGCTGAGACATTATCAAACAATTTGAAAAAAGAGTGAATGTAAGATACTATAAATCTGCATCAAAAATTGCTTTGTCATAACACAATCGACAATTAAGACTGCAATATGCAATGCAGTATCAAGCCCGCACTGAACAAGAATGGTATAACACAGTATATATGGATGAAAAGGTCTTCTCTACAAGTAAAGATGGTATCTTTCAATTTATTATATATATATATATATATATATATATATATATATATATATATATATATATATATATATGGGTGGTTCTCTGTGAAATCGAGCGCTCAAAAAATAAATATCCGGATAACTCTGGGAATATGTTCCTTAGGTATCCATGCGTATCCCTAAATTTTTTCAGATTTTTTTCATCATTATTCTTCGAGTTTCAGAGGGTCAAAGTAGGTGATCTAAGCATTTTTTACACATTTTAATTAATTCATAGCTTCCCAGGGAAGCATTTTTCACTATAGATATACCGATAGTTTTTTTTTAATTTTCTCACTTTTTTAATAAAAATACTTTTAAATGCATAGATATATGTTATACCTGTCTTATAAGCCATTTAAACCTTAATATTAGTAAAAGCACGACTTTGATCCGGACTAGGACAACCATTAAATTCATGGAGATAGCTTTTTATTGTGCAAAAGTCCCAGCATAGGTCCCCGAATGGGTCTTGACCATTTTATAACCTAAAAAAATCGACGAATATCGGACATATCAGTAGTTGATTTTGTATCAAATTTCGAAATTTTCATCGAGTTTTAGCTCGGCAAGGAAGAAAAATAACAAAAAATCATAAGAATACTTTTTTTCTTAGAATCTCCCATAGAATTTTGTTGTATTTTTTTTCAGTCCCGTAGAGGGTTTATTATGATACATAAAAAATTAGATGGATTTTTTTAGGTTATAAAATGGTCAAGACCCATTCTGGGACCTATGCTGGGACTTTTGCACTATAAAAAGCTATCTCCATGAATTTTTTGGTAGTCCTAGTCCGGATCAAAATCTTGCTTTTACTAATATTAAGGTTTAAAACATCTTGAAAGTTCAAATTTTCAGCATCAGCTTCTGGATGAAATTCATCATTATCTTCTTCTTTGATACTTTGTTTTGGAGGTTTACTTTTACATGAAGCATTCTCTAAATGCTTAATATGCTTCTTTAGAAATTGTAGATCAGAGGCTAGATAAAATTTCTTTCCATTTTTAGTGGCTCTCACAAATGATTTTCTTATATTAATCCAACGATGATCCACATCACCTGCTGCAAATAAATTACGATTATTAAATTCCCATTTTTAGTATAGTAAACATTTGACGAGTAACCTAACTATAATTAACGCAAATTAGTTTGTAAAAAATTAATTCTTACATGTCATTGATGCATTAAATTTTTTGTTTATTAGAAACGCAAAATTTTCGAAACACTCATTTCTTTTTTCGGTATCTCTGTAATTGGAATCATTGCCATCATACAATAGAGGGCACTGTTTCACCAACGCTATCAAGTATTTATTAATTTCAGTTTTGTTTTCCTCCATTATTTCGACTGTTAATTACAATAAAAGACCTCGAAAGCGCGCGGGATTGCAAGGTGTTGCCAAACGTCGTTGTTACAAATTAATAGGTTATGTTAATATAAACAAAGTAGCATCTATACGCGTTAGGAAAACGAGTACAATCGACAGTGATAAAATATAAAATAGCTACTGATATATAATTAAATAGTGAAAAATGTCGGAAAATATAGACCATATCAACGAGATTATCATTCAGATGGTTCGAGCAGAACCAATGCTTTTCCACAGCGACAGTATGGTTTGGTTTTGATTGTTTTGAGTCATGATAGTATGTTAAACACGCGCGCTTTGGATCCTGTTCCGATCGCAGGTCCACCGTTCTAGAGGTGATAACCCCCATACCTCTCTAGAACTAAGTATGAGAGCTTTCCGACTTTGACGAGGACAGTGTCAACTCGTCGTCAGACACACTATGGTTTCATTTTCGCATCCTAACGCCCCATGCAAGGCATCGCGCCTTCGCTGGCATCGTTACCGCGTAAGACCAGGTGACAAATCATTCTACACATCCCCTTTCGGGACAGTTGTCATCGCTCCCACATCCTCCTCGGCAGCAGGATTTTTGCCCATTTTTTTAATGTGTGATGAAAGAGATAGATTAAGAGATAAGAGATAATGTGAAGTGTTTTTTATTGTGGTGCTTGCGTAGTGTTTCTAGATGAATGCGTTCGACAGTGTGGCTCATCACACCCACGTCTGTTCCTATCGGCTGTCCGCGACTGCTTATTCAATTTATTCGCAGCTAACCTCCTTCTCATGAGCTGTTCCTCTATCCGCAGCTTGAGGACGCGCTGTGTAGTGGTGATAGGCACCCACCCGTCCGATCTGGACGATAACGCCCAAGACCCGCTTAGGGTAGCGGCATTGTAACAGACACAATATCCTATAACGTATCAAAAATAATCATGCAATTTACGCAATCATTATCAATATTATTTATAAAAAATAGTGTTTTACTGTAAACTAAACATGTGATGAGAAACGCAAGACGCCAAAAGTTTAAAATATCATAGAATTAATCAATTAACTATAACTCGTACTAGATTACAATTAGACGAAAAAAAATTATTGCAGTGGATCACTTCGATGACTCAATTATTTCCTGTAGCCGCGATTGGAAAAAGAGTTATTCTTCGACTCTTGAATATCTGCAAAAAGTATTTTCTCATTAGAGTTACATCTTTCGCAAGATTGACTTTCGAAAGATCTCCTCCGAGAATCAAGCAAGTCAAAAGAGCAGTTGAGTAAACTCCACAGCTGTATCTATCAGGCTGCTTAGTGACGATATCAACAAAGTTGATATCGCTTTCCAAAATGCCTGGAAAACGCTGCCTAATATAACGCTTTTCCTGTTCGACAGGTTTTCAACCCGTGTAATTAGAAATCGTGTCATATATGCGTACTGTATGACCATCGTAGTATCCAAAGCGCCAATGCCTTGTGCACGAACCTCCGATAATTACGGCACTGGTTTTGGTTCTTGCAGATTGAACGCAATGTGAATAGTGTAAATACAGCACACTTCGCACTTCGAATTCGGGATGATTTTCTTGAACTATGCCAAGAAAAGCATGTAATCAATCATCGTTTAACCATGCATTCCGTGATGTAATTATCGGCTGTAATGCATTTAGATCAAATTTATATAATTTTCTATCAAGATATACAGTTATATTTGCCGTATCTTAATAGCAATTATCGCACTTTTTACTCGAGCATACAAACACAATATCATCGTCATCATCATTAGTTAGATCCACGACAATACTAGCTCGAGATGCCTGAACATTGATACAGGGCCGTTTTGCTAATAGATCTACATCTTGATCAGACAATCGTCTATGTCTTTTTGGCGTATTTGCGTTATTAGAAATAATTTCCCACTCACCTGATTTAATTCAACGCCTGATCATCTTGACAGCCGGCCTCTCGTTGCCCGATGCCACCCGTTCAAGATCGCTGTTAACACTGCCTGGCTTGTCTGGTGACATTCTTTTATCAACAAATTACACGTTTTACGTTTAATAACAAATAAACTTAAATTTTTTAATTAAAAAATAAACTGATTTGTTGATAATTAATATTGATATACAAGTTACTAAACGTATTAATAAACTACACTAACATTAGACTTACTTAGATAAGCACATGGAAATTGTATAATAGTATATTGTGTACCAACGGCGTAAAGTGGGCTCTTTTAGGCCGAGTGTGGATTTTGCAGTACTCGTCTGCGGCTCGTAAACGCCCTCGCTTTCGGCTCGGGCTAACTTGCCTTTACTCGTACAGCAAACTCCACACTAAACCTAAAAAATCCCACTTTATAGCACTGCGTGGCATAAATCCGCGTTTATGTCACGCCTATGAGTGGCATAAGTAGACCTTTATTGCACCGTGCATATTGCCCTCACTACACTCGGGCGCTGACCTCACAGGAAAAAAGGACTGCTAATGTCACGGATAGGCGTGACAGTGGATTTATGCTAGTCACTGCTATAAAATGTCGTACACTGACAAAAGTTTAGGGCATCTATTGCATTCATTGAGTACAACTGTTGTACTTTCTATTTGAGAGAATAGCAGCCCCGATTTTGGGAACTCTGGTGCCCCAAAATGCGAGAGAACTGTCGCTCCATCTATAAGTACCACACCTGTTCTAAAATAAAGACACTAGCGTGCTTATAAAGTCAAATATAGATCCGTCCACACATATACTCTCAACAAATAATGTATACGATAATATTTGTATTATATATTTGTTATTAGTTATTTATAATTATTAGAAAGGTAAAAATAAAGTAAAACAATATAAAATTATAAACTGTTGGTAAATTAGATGTCATGAAGTCTATGAAAATTTTGGAAGCTTTATTGATGCATTCGTTTACAAAATTACAAAATATATTTTGAAATTATATAAGGATTATGTTGTTGTTGAATAGAGATAACTGAAGCGATGACAGGTAAATTTGAATATTTGATAATTTGTAAAGATTCATTATTGATTTTAAATAAATTAAGTACATTAATATAATAGTATATTCAAGAAGCATGAATTATATTCGAATGATTGGTATCACATCTACTTATACGTATAGTACGTATAGTAATATAAGAGTACATTCAACTCATGACACAGGCTATACTTAAAACAAAATTATAAGAATATTTATATCAGTCGATTACATCAATTTCAGATTTCCAAATAAAGAAAAATTAAAAGTATATATATTTGTTTGAAGTATGACCTCCATCGTATAAGCGAACAATCACTTTCAAAATGAAGTGTTCGGATACGAAGAAATTTATATAACATAATTCAAATATAATTCAATACTTGAAGAAACATCACTTTAATGTTATAACTATTCACTACGACACTCATACCTAGTAGCTTATTTTCTTCACTCTCTTTATGTTCTAGATGACTTTCAATCCTTCGTTTCTTGTGTTTTTGTAAGATTCCAGCCCTGCGTAACTGCTTTCTCAAATATTTATGATGATTATAAAGTGCACCACCTTGTCCAATGCACTCGCCTCCTTCGTCATTTAGTTCCTCCAGCTCTTCCTCTCCCTCTTCCTCACTCTCTTGATCTTCACCTTCTCTACTTTGATTTTTCGTTGATTCCTTTGCTGAAGTGTATGGCACATAAAATAAGTTTGGGAGCTCGGTAGGAAAGAGTTCGATTATTTGATCCCTGTAATACAAGAAATTCTTCTTCTTTATCCTGAAATAATAAACTGTATATAGTAACCGTATATTTACTTTAACAATAAAAGTAGATTCTTACTTATAATCCACAAAATATTTAGATAGTAGCTTTAGAATTATTAAATCTTTCAATCTACTGTAGTCGAGGTACTTTGTATTTTGATAATTTCCTAGTAGTATTCAACCTTCTAACGATGAATTCAAAAAATTATATAAATTATTTGTCTGAAACGTAAAAGGATCTAAAAAGAATGTAAAATATAACCGTTAGAAAAAATTGTTTTTATATTTATAACATGATCATAGCATGCAGTATAACCTGTTAAGTTTGTGGGAGTAGATAAGTTCGATGATGATAAAGTGGTTTGAGAATGGTTTTGAGCACAGTCTTATTTTCTGTTAATGGAAGATGATCGTGACTATTAGGAGGATTAGGTGAAGATTTAGTATTCTGATTTGAACTCTCGCATATTACTTCTGATAAAATATTACTGCATAGTCCATCTCTCTTAGAACATACTTGCATGCTTTCAACTACCTCGATCTCCTCGACTACATTACAAGTTTGGGAACACTCTACTAATATCCCTTTTTCAAAATTAAACTTTGAAATAAAATCGATTACGATTTCAGTTTTGAAATCACTCAAAATCGAGCAGATGTCACTACTACTCATAGAAAACCAAGTAACTTCCGTCATTTTAGCTAATAAATGAGATTATTATATTAAACTTTAGGTTATAGCTTGATAGGTTAGGTTACGCGCACGTGCATTAACATAACGAAACGTTTTTATAAAATAAAACAAAATTAATAACCAAAAAGTTTATTAATGCACTTACACTCAAACATTGCCTGGAATTTGACCATATCTGCATATTTTTTGAAGAAAGAATCCATCGTGATTTGCGCTGATCAAATCCATCCAAGTCACTTTTGTGAGGTTGTGCAGTGATCCCCGAACCAAAGCAAACAGTCATCACCCACTCTTCGTGCGACAGTAGCGCTACTCCGAGGAAATTGTTGTCTTTTTTTGGTGCAGCAGTTGCCCCAAATGAAAGGACGACTCTTCCGATGCGTTTGGGAGAGTAGCCGTACTAGCTAGGACAGCAGTTGCCCAAACTTTTCTCAGTGTACGATACAAGCGTCATAAATTGATCTTCACTCGCTACGCTTGGGCGCTTATACACGCCGTGCCGTAAAGTACGAATTATGCCACTATTATGTAATGTATTATTGAATTACGCAATTGCAAACTTTTCTAAGTTAATTTATTCATTTTTTGTCAAATAAACTTTAATAAATATTATCGTATATATCAGTTATGTGCTTACATTTCTCCTCATACAATTTAGAAATTTTGGCTTCGGAAATTTACTCAAATTTTTTTTATCGAACCTATTGATTTATCATGAAATAGAGCCTCGTATTTCTTGTTGATTCGTTCAATTATTTGAGAAAAAGAACTTTGTGCCGTGCAGTGACAACTTTACCAAGAAATAAGTTTTTTTATAAATGCTTGTACAAATATGCTAATTCAGACACTGTTTAATTTAAAACTTACACAATTTAATTGTACAGTCTTTTAATCCGATGATATCATATAGAAATGTGGTACAATAATTGCGCTATAAGTCTGAGACACAGACAGGTAAATTCCGGGAAAAAATTAGAAGGCGTATTTGGCGCCTAGACCATCAGACAGCACCCGGGTTAACGACCCTCATTAACGAACACGGAAAATATTTCCACCACACCCCGTAAAATGATTTTTTTGAATTACGCAATGACATATTTTTGAAATTAAATTTATTAAATAAAAATAAAATTTGCTGTAATAAATACCATTGTCTAGTTAAGTTATGCGCTTCACGCTGCGTTACACCTTCTCTCTGCGTTTTCTCGTATTAAATATAGTCCACACCTATTAGGACACAGATTCGGCTCGATGAGCCAAATAATGTGAAATAAATAAAAAAAATTAATACATACATATATAT
This sequence comes from Nasonia giraulti, assembly GCA_016647725.1. Taxonomy (NCBI): domain Eukaryota; kingdom Metazoa; phylum Arthropoda; class Insecta; order Hymenoptera; family Pteromalidae; genus Nasonia; species Nasonia giraulti. The sequence goes on along the minus strand of QLYP01000065.1, from coordinate 503,882 downwards.
GCGCGTACACGCGCGCGTGCGTGTACGAATATACATAAAAAATATCAAAATTAAAATTCCGATGTTATACATGTTAAAAAAAAAATAAGCTATAGTGTAAATAATTTTCTTTATAAACGGCGTTATCAATGATCCGAGCAACGTCTCTTATTTCTCTGTTCTTGCTGAGATTCTGCCGTCTCTTCTACTTTTCTTTTTCTTCGGCATTGATCAATATTCTTTAAACGATTATTAAGTATTGAAATCTCCTTCATCAGGGCTTGCTCCTCTTGATTGATGCAATAGAGCATCATCTAATCTTCTAACTTCTTTAAGATTTTCTTGTAAAGAAAAGATTGCCAACTGTCATTGAGTTTTCTTAAGTCTTTTAGCTGTTCTGACTTAGCGCAGTCAAGGACGTGGCAAAAATATTGATCGATATTCTGCACGTAGAATATGTAATATGGACCTGCTGCGTTTTTAAAAAGTGAATCCATAAGGTAGAGCATTGGCAGTTTAAGAGACTTTTCTCCTTTCATTAAAGAATCGTTGACTATATGAATGATGCCTGACGCGCTAGCTTCAAACTCTTTGGTCAGACATGTGAGTTCCATGATGCTGGACTTGGAGGCAGATCGTAAGCTCCTCAGCTTGAATTCAAAATTATCCATTTCTTCAGATTGAGAAATAAATATTTTCAAATTCAAAGCAAATAAATTTTATCGATATTAATGGTATATAATTATTACAAAACTTAAGCTATGATCTAGTGAGAAGAGAGAAACTTGTGAAAAGAAACAAAAAATGAAATAAGAGAACCTTGTCAAGAGAAAGAGAGAAACTTGTGAATGAAACGAACTTAGAGAGCACGCTAACAAATATGCCGTAATATGGTTGACACTCGAAAAGAGATCTCTGAGGTGTGCTTCCCGTGGCGGTTAAGTCGAAACTGCAACTGTCTCCTTAGTCTTGTTATCAGGAAAAAATAATATACAAGATAAGCGCTAGGAAGCGGGGCGTAGGCTGACTCTCCGAATGATGTGACAAAGTTTCTTATTGGAGAAAATTTCAGCCGATAGATGGCGCTGGAGAGGTAACAAGATTAGCTTGAAGATAAAAGGTTGTTGCTTCATTACGCTAGGCGTACTTTTAAATGAACTCGATGGTGATTATTATGCCTGTGCGACAGGCGTACAATGTCCTAATGCCTCCGAAACATCTACAAAATATAATTCAATAATGATTCATAAAAATTAATCGAACTTTTTAAGAAACTCATGAATACATTTAGAAAAGAGATTTCATTATGCATAAAACGCGTTTTTATGCATCATCCAGAAATACAGTAATTTAATAATCAGGAAGTTGGGGCGTCAGTAAATAAAGAACGTTTATTTTATCCTAGGTAAATCTTTAAATATAAAACCCACATTAAAAAACTCAAAACATCAGGATGGCATACTGTTTAGTTCAATGAATAATTTTATTTAAAATAAAGGTCTATCGGATTTTTAGTTTTTCACGCCGTAGAATGATCTTTTAAATTACGCAATTACGAACTTTTCTGAGTCAATTTATTAATTTTTTTCTTAAATTATCGTCTATATCAGTTATGTGCTTACATTACTTCTCATACAATTTAGAAATTCTGGCTTCGGAAATTTACTAAAATTTTTGAAGTGAATACTTCTATAGGCTCGCCGGGTACACATTTTACTGGGGAGTGAATCGGCGAGCAGCGACAGTCACGGCGGCGCGACAGACCGATCGTCACGAAAGCAGCGGCAGCTCTCTCCCCCCACCACACCCTCTTCCCCGCGCATGTTAGCATGCTCGCACAGCTCACTCTTCCCATATATATCAGCCGCACTTATTTACACATGCTGCAAGCAGCTATTGGGTTTTCTCGGATTTCGAGCGTGTTAATATAGCGGTACCTTTTCATGGCGCTTCAATTTTCATTGCGTCGATAAAATATTACTGACAAAATAACTAAGGATATCCGTACTAGGCGCATCTCCTCGATATCTTCTTTAATTCTGTATAAAATTTTATTATGATTTTTTGAATTAATATTAAGTATTCTGCATAGATCGTGGAAGCGTAGGTGGAGTTTGTTCATGTAGTAAAAAACTCTGGTGGAAATTGGCACTATATGTGCGCAGAATCTGGCGAATTTTATACTGGATGGCTAGAATATCTTGGAGATTATGCCCAGAATAGGTATTCACAAAGTTGCTCCGAAACTACGTTTGACCTAACTTTGTTCAGTCGTAGACGACACTAGGCGATGCAACACAACGATGTGTAATACCTGAGGTACCGAGTCGTATGTGAGAGTGAGAAAGATAACAAGATATGGGCATAGGCTCGCATTCACCTGTAGCCCACACCCCACCTGTAGCATAAAATGTAGAATATATTTTCTAATTTTGTTATACACAAATTAATTAACGTAATTATAATTAATTTATACTACTTTCAAATTTCTACTAGGATATACTACTTTTACGTTAAAGGTTAGGGTCTCTTTTTAGAATTTGCCAAAATATGCGCAGATTTTCCGAAAATATCTGAACAGAAAATGTTTAAAAATCACTGTAAACATTATCACTGTATGACACGCCCTGGCGTAAACCTCGATTTACAAAAATGCACTTTCTAACGTCGGATTACGCACATTGTGTCATAAAATATCGTACGATTATATTACATTATAATGATTCTCAATGATTGTAAGATTACTTTTTTCAATTATTCTTTTTGCTCTCAATTAAAATCTATCATAGTTAGAGGGTTGAAATTTTGCATGGTGATTTGTTTCAAGCTGTTAAAACAATATATCCACTTGTCTTTATTTCAAGTGCGGTAGTTTAAATTCTCATGTAAACACCCATGTGTAAATTTTCCTCCCGAAGCCATGGGTTTCGGTGTGGGTCAGCTAGCGAAGACAGACAAGCAAAATTTGTTACTCTAGTCTGTTCCTACATAATAAAATAAGCATCTACACTACAAATTAAACATATTGCACGAATACACTGCATATAAGGCACTATAATGATGAATACTGCCTGTGACTGACTTGGACACTGAGTTGGGAATATCTATCAAGATAGTCACTTTTACACTTCATCATTGATAAAATCTTGAACACACAAATTTTACCTAATGTTTCTAATATCTAAACCCACATAAAAAGTGTACATTTCAGTGTGAGTGTTGAGTGTGGTCATGTTTGTACATATGCATAAATATTTGCAAGGTTAGGTTGGCATGTATAAAACGTTCGCCATAATTTTATGGCATATCATGCCTACTTACCGTCGTCTGTTAACAGGGACATATGGCCACGATATGCCACATAATCTGGCTACTGGGCATAAAATTTGGCATATCGTAGCCATATTAGCCTCAAATTCCTACGAGGGATCTACTTTTCCCCAAAATCTCAAGTGCAATAAGGTCTTTTTACGTCCGTAATCAAGGAACAAAAAATTAGTATATTGTGCAACTAGGAGGAAAATTGGCTTTGTCTAGCAAGGGTGATGTTTTGAGCACGAGTGGGAGTCGAGGGCGCCGTAGGCCACTTATCATGCATATTAAAAGAATGGGAAATTCGAAGACTTTTCAAAGAAAACAAATTTGTATTTTTTGGTTATTTAATTATTTATTGTTTTTTAAAAATTTTCAAAAATTTCAAAAATTTTGAAAATTTTTAAAATACTTATAATCGGATATGCTTCAGAGTGAGGAAAAATCTATTATTCCCTTGAGAGGAAAAGACTTTTTCCTCCCAAGAAAGTAATTTCTTCCAGAAAAATTTAGTCCCTTGAGAAAAAAAAGGTTTTTTCTCCCAAGGGAGTAGTTTTTTCCTGCTGCTAAGAAAAACTCGATTTTCCATTTATTTTACGTGCATGGAAAGTTGCCTTTTTCGTGCATGTATCATGAAAACTCATTTTTTTCAGTTTTCGATTTATAATTGAAAAAATAATTGGTCAAATCACTTGAAAATTTAATGGGATATAGTTTGACACGTGACCCATCGACATGATTTTTTTTGTGAGGTTATGATGTTTAGTTTTAGTTTTTTTTTCAACACGTGGAGGAGGTCCTGATTTTGACAGTGAGATAAACATTAGAAAGTAGGTGATGCATTGGTATGATTGAGAAGGAGGTATTATCATTTAAAAATTTTACACGATGACATGCATTTTATGGTATAGGTTGATAGTACCGTTTAACGACCTTGTTTGCGACAGTAAGGCGCCGACTCCGCTTCCTAGACAGGTTGACGTCAGGATAGATTTATGAGCTGTAACATAATTACCTAAGACCTTGGTAGAATTCACCTTAGTATACCTGGCCCATACTGACCCTTCCCCCACTCCACTTCTTCTTCACACCGGAGTAGTAGTCATTCGTCGAATGCTATTATAGTGCTTCTAATCCCACCTCAAATTGCACAATACAGTCTCTGTTGAGAACCCGTAAGTTGCACATTCGTAACGCTAGACTATTCTAATAACGCTCATTTTTCTTTTTAGATTCATTCAGAATTTGCAGAATATTTTTCTACTTATTTAAACATGGATTTAAACGCTTGCTGGGTCGTTGTCAAGAAGTTAAACAATATTGCCGAGGCCAGAAGAAATTCAATCGCTAAAAGGACGGTCTCTGCAATAGAAGCCGACAAAGACTTGGAGCCTTCAAGTAAGAGGCCCCGACTTTCCATAGTCTTGACTCGTGACGCCAACAAGACATGGAGGATAATTCAGAAGCCTCAACAAGATGAGGATGCCAACGAGTGTTCGGACGACTCCAGTTGTACCGAAGATTCTCCGTCATCGGACTCTTCAACGAATTCATCATCGGGAAGGGACTCGTCAACTTTCAACATCGAAGAGGACGCTCCAAAGGTTCGATATGGAGTGAAGGTGAAGAAGAACGTGCCTGTCTTTGATCAAGCTGAGGCCCTAGTCAAGTCTACGATTAAGAGGCCCGCTTCTATAGACCCACGAACAAAGCTGGCCTCTAAGTTCGAGTTTAAGAATACCTCGGAAATTTTTTAATTCCTTTTCAGACCCAGCGAGGATGAATCGTCGAGCGGATACAGCTCGAAGTCAAGGTGATCTCCACAATTGGCCGAATAGTTTTAAGTTTTTTTTTAGTTTTAGATTTTAGTGTGAATTGAATATTTTTCTAATTATTTTTTGTACTGCTTAAGAATTTTTTAAATAAAAAGATATATATTGTAAAAATTAAACATTTTCGTTAATGTTTCTCATTTAAAAAAAAGTTTAATTTTATAAAATAACACAACTTTCTGGGTCCTGTAGGCCTCTAGAATCGTGCACAAAGGGGTCTATTGAGCCTTTATACGCAGAGGCCTAACCCTGGTAACAAATAACCGATAAACTTTATTTGTAGCATAAATCATGCATTCATAATGCTTTATCGTCAATAATCAAAAATCTGATTGATAAATAACACAGTTTACACCGTAAAGTAAGTCACTTAAATACGCGTTTTTTAGGTTAGAGTTCGGATTCAGGTGAGCACATGGCTTGAGCGCTGTGCTCCATCGATAACTTTTTACTGACGGTGCACTGAAATCACACAAAAATCCACCAGCATTAGCTAGCCGTCGCCTATTTTTTACAGTATCTGCTGGCGAATCATAATAGCTGAAAGTTCGCGGACCGGCCAGGAGAGATGGTACGTTTTTTACCAGGGACGTAAATTATTTAAAAAGTTATTCGAGAAAAATGGAAAAACTTTCTATAAATTGTTCATAACAAAAAACCACCAATCAGATGGTTTGGTTACCAAAAAATTTGGATTCTACGACCAAAAAAAACATAAGAAAACACTAAGTCACTGTATGGACCTAAAAATGCATGCTCCAGTTCGTGTCGATTCGCCGCCCATTTTCCTACCGTCATCCCGGCGGTTTGCAGAATTTGTATAAGTTGATCGCTTACGTCCAGTGCTTCCTCAATGGAGTCTCCGCCAACAAAAAAGTCACCCGCGTATCGGTTTTGTCGCAACGCCCTCGCTGCCTCTGGGAAGCGGTGTTCTTCGTCGTCGGCCAGTTTTAGCAGGCAGGCGTTCGCTAAAAAGGATGCACTGGCCGTGCCATACGTCACCGTAGTCAGACGGTAGCTACGAATGGGTATGTCGTCCGAGGCTCTCCATACAATCCTCTGGTAGTCGCGGTCGTCGGGGTGCACAAAAAACTGTCTAAACATCTTAACGATGTCGCATGTAAAAACCACCGGTAGAAAGGACCACCGCACCATAAGTGTCAGCACGTCTTCCTGTAGTTTCGGGCCCACGTGCATGTAGGAGTTGAACGACAGTCTGGACGTATCCTTCTGTGAGGCATTGAATACTACCCTTATTTTATTTCCACTGCGTGTCCACACGGCATGATGCGGTAGGTATACAGCGTCCAGATAGCTCTCGCCGTTGCAGAATACCAGCTCCATATGGCCGAGATTCTCGTACTCTGCCATAAATCCTCGGTAAGCAGCTGCCAAATCCATTTGTACCTTGAAGCGTTTTTCGACTCTCTTGAGGCAGGCCTCAGCAAGCGCTCGGGTTCCAGTAAGTTTCGGCTTCCTGGTCAACGGCAGCCTGACCACGAACCGAACATCCGCATCGCGAGTTGTGGTTTGGCGGAAAAACTCACAGCACGCTTCCTGGTCGGGCGATAAGCGTTGACTCGTTGGCGCTTCTTCGACTTCCCAAAAGCGAGTGATGGCATCGGTTAGGGCACGATTTATCGTTGTGTGAAAGAGCGCGACGTTGGAGTTCTTCTCCCGGTTGGCCTCGTCGATCGATCCCATCAGTATCCAGCCTAGGGCAGAATTCAGAGCCACTGGCTGCGTAGATGACCCTCTCCTGATCCCCGGTCGAAGTACAGCTGCGTAGACCGCGCTGCTCAAGACGAAGTCAATATTGGCCAGTTGATCGAAGTGCGGGTCCGCCAACGTCGCATTCTGTAAGTAGTCCCGATCTTGCATCGTGACGACTGTGCGGGGTAGAATCGATGTCAGTTTTTGAAGTACGAGAGCTGTAACATCGAGACGAAAGTTAGCATCGTAATTCGATTTCAACGTAGCTGTTACCTGTGCTCTGGCAACGGCCGTTGTGGTGCCGCCGACTCCGGAGACCGCTACGTTTGTAGTATGTTTGTGCAGCCCCAGTAACTGCACAATACGCTCCGAAAAAAAGCTCTTCTCAGCTCCGGAATCTAGCAGTACTCGAACTGTTACTGCTTGTCCGTTGGGTGCTTGCAGTATTGCGCACGCCGTAGACAGCAACACATTTGCGCTAGAAGTCTTTGGAAGTAGAGAGCTTTCAGTGGCGGTATGCGCTGAAGTGGAGCTACGCTCGGCGTCATCCGCAGTAGCAGTCGCAGCGTTGGTGCATCCTTCCTGGTGCAGCTTGGTATGGTGCTTGTTCCCGCACACAAGACATCGCCCCTTTGACACACACTGGCTTACGGTGTGACTCGCGCTTAAACAATTAAAGCATACTTGTGCCGATGCCGCATGTGCTCGGCGTTGCTCGGCTGAGGCGGCTCTAAATTTTTTTGCAGACCCAATGAAGTGGTCCCCGCGACAAAACGAGCACTGCGTGCGGCTCGACGTTCGCGATGGTTTCTGGCTTATAGTATAAGCGTGTACGCTCTTCGCCTTCCTTTGAGCAGCTGGATTTTTCCCTTCTTTCTTTGGTCACGTGCTGGTCTCCTGGGCAGTTTCCGCACGTTCGCCTTCCGCCGATGCCTGCCCATCGTCGCTCTCCACTAGGTCTAGGTCTAATGTACGGATGCGGTTCTCCAGAAAGGTCTTAATATCGGAGTAATTAGGAAATACCGTCGTAGTTGACTTCTCGACTTCCCTCTTCCACTCACGACGTGTGCTGGGTGCGAGTTTACTGTCGATGAAAAACACGAGGATGTCATTCCACTGGTCGACGGGTCGCTCCAACACTTTGAACACATTGATGCTCTTGTTCACCGTATTTAGTAGCTGCTGAGGTGTTGTTCGGACTCCGTAGTCGCCGGTGGAAGCTTGACCAGAGCTTGCAATTGAAACGTTAGGCGTAAGTATTTGTTGTCGTAGCGGTGACACAATGTGTCCCAAGCTGTCTGCAAATTCGCTCCAATGAGCTGGATGCCCTTCAATTTGCCAGCAGCGTCGTCTTCTAAGCAGTTGGTCTAAGACTAAGGAGGTAAATTTCTCCTTAAACATCTCCCAATCCCGCTGCTTCCCATCGAAGTACGGTAGGCGAATTTTTTCTAGGGATGCTTGAGTCGGTAACGGAGGTGCCTGTCCTTGGCGTGTCAGCGGATGGGTCGCGCTTGGCGCGGGTGTCGATAATTCTCTAATGCGCTTGTTGAACCATGCCTACGTGCTCAGGTACTGCTCCTGAGTTTTTTTGAACGATCCTGTTTTAAAATATGTCCGTTGCGCAAGGGTTTCTGATGCTCGTTGTAATGCGAAATCCCGTTCTACATACGCTCGCCAGTAACCTTCTAATAACTCCAGACGAGCTTCGAGGTCCTCCACTTGGTAATGTTCTGCGGCATTAGCTTTCGTCATCGCCTCGATCTGGATAAGCTGCACTTCGGTGCGCTTTTGATCCAGTAGAAATTCGTCGTAGGAAGCCATAATTTCGAAAAAAGGGGATTCGTTACTTCGACTACCGGGTATTGTCGCGCGTCTTGTTTACTTTGCCTAATCCGATGATTGATACTCGACGTTCTGGTTCTTCTAATCCTTCGTGTACACAAGGCGAGACAATAACACCGAATCGGCCGTTATGCGAATCGTATCTTCTGTAACCGTTGGATTCGAATATACTCCTGTGACGTACGAGTTCTACTCTTCGGACCTGCCGCTGTTTTTTTGCTCGCAAGATACAGGATGTAGTTGCTAGTAATAAGCCTCCTCCGGTTTTGCCTGTCCTTATACTCCACTCCTATTCGAATGCCAGTCCTATAATCCGGCTCGAAGGACCAAAAACTATGTAGCGACTACTCGTAAATTAGTCGGTACATGAACACAGAACGATTATCAGTAGAGGATAGCAGTTGAGTAGTAAAAGGTAGTCACGCAGTTCTCACAAATATCGACTCTTTATTCTGACTAGACCAGGCGTGTGCTGTTTCGCCGGAGGCGGCGATAGAACTGACTCGCGTATGAGCCGTCGGACGAAGATAAGAGCGACTCGTCACGAGAGCTCTCGCGAAACCCAATGGTACCCCCCAAACACGCTCGTAGCCAAACAACCGCGAAAATGTGAATTCCCGAACGGCATGAACACTGCTAAAATAACTAAGGATATCCATACTAGGCGCATCTCTTCTATATCTTCTTTAATTCTATATAAAATTTTATTTTGATTTTTTGAATTAATATTAAGCATTCTGCATTGATCGTGGAGGCGTAGATGGAGTTTGTTCATGTAGTAAACAACTCTGGTGGAAATTGGCACTATATGTGCGCAGAATCTGGCGAATTTTATACTGGATGGCTAGAATATCTTGGAGATTCTGCCCAGAATAGGTATTCACAAAGTTGCTCCGAAACTACGTTTGACCTAACTTTGTTCAGTCGTAGACGATACTAGGCGACACGACACAAGGCGATGCAACACAACGATGTGTAATACCTGAGGTACCGAGTCGTATGTGAGAGTGAGAAAGATAACAAGATATGGGCATAGGCTCGCATTCACCTGTAGCCCACACCCCACCTGTAGCATAAAATGTAGAATATATTTTCTAATTTTGTTATACACAAATTAATTAACGTAATTATAATTAATTTATACTACTTTCAAATTTCTACTAGGATATACTACTTTTACGTTAAAGGTTAGGGGCTCTTTTTAGAATTTGGCAAAATATGCGCAGATTTTCCGAAAATATCTGAACAGAAAATGTTTAAAAATCCGCCCAAAAGTTAGTTTTGCGGCCAGATTATCCGGGGTCGTTTTCTCTAACTGTGTTAACTGTGTGTATAGTGCAACACACCGAAACAGTTCACACATGCGTTATGAAAAAAAGCTGAAATAGCGGTGTTTTTAGATTTGGCCGTAGTTTTGAGGCTTTTTGCATGGTCAGACACCTATCGGTAGGGGTCAAACCGCGATTTGAAAACGAAAAAAATGTGTGAACTGTTTTGGTGTGTTGCTTGTGTCGAGTACTACACAGTTAACACAGTTAGAGAATACGGCCCCCGGTCAATTTTCTACCAGAGTACTATTTTGCAATGCATCTTTACTCACATGTTTCATCAAATGTTAAAGCACCGACATCCTTTCAAGGATAAAGCAACCAGAAGGATGCGAATATGCAGTGCCACCGATCACCGATCTTTGCAGTCCTCAGCTATTCGGTAACTCTCGCGCATCATATGAATACAGCGCGCTTTTATTCACCTCGTTAGCTCTACGGTCCCGTTGCAACCAGGTGCTGATTTCTCCCTCACAATCAGCGCTATAGCTTGTCGTCACCTGACATTTTTTGCATTTCTCATCACTGTATGTATAAGTATTATGATCGTTATTTTTTAGCCCATCTGATGCTTGTTAGGCGAACTAACGAATGTCGAGAGATTTACGCCGTAGTAGAGTTACGTCATCCTGGCTTTATAAGAGAGCCGTGATCAAAGCTTCAAAAAAATTGGATTTTTAGTATTGACAGTGCAGACAATGTTTGTGATTTTTTAATCTCATAGAGATAACTGCCTTAACTTTGTAATTATGATTTTGAACTGCAAGCAACGGTGGCCTCCTTGGGGTGCATAGGTGAAAAGTAACCTCGATAAAAGCTACGCAAAGAGTTACGTTGCTATCGGGATAATAACCAATAGGTATAGTCAAGTGGATGTATGTGTACTGATGGTTTACGAGATAGTGAGCGCGAAGTTATAAAATGGCAAAGCGCGCGCGCAAAGTAGGATGCTGTAAATATGTACTTGTTAAAAATTGTTCTTTTATTAATTATCAGCCACAGTAATTATCAATAATTTATTATTAATTAATTAATGTATCACAGCAAACCGAGGGTAAATGATCGAACGAACTCCCTGAGCGGTTAAAATCACGATTGCATCTTCAAGTTCAAGTCCCGGCGAAATCGACCCTAAGGCGCTTATATCCTATATATACGCGCTTAACTGTTCACTTACGTATACTTTTCAGCTCTCAATATGTTTAAAAATTGCTTTGAATTACTTGCTATAAATTTTCCACTAACCAGGCAGAATTAATTGTATATAACCATATAATAGTATATTGTGTACCAAGGGCGTAAAGTGGGCTTTTTTAGGCCGAGTGTGGATTTTGCGAGTCAAGGTGAGTTAGCCCGAGCCAAAGGCGAGGGCGTTTACGAGCCGCAGACGAGTACTGCAAAATCCACGAGGCCAAAAAGCCCACTTAGCCCTTGGTGCACACCATATTTTATGTAACGCGCGGACGTATTTTCGCGTTTTTTCGTACGTGTTAACAGGGACTGATGTGACTATTTTTTGACACGGCAACCGTGCTCTTGTCTTTTTCAAACATTATATAAAATAAATAAATAATGCAAATTTATCAAAATCAACTTTTTTTTAAAATTACAAAAAAAAAAATTTGCGGGCAATAACGACTTTTTAGCGGGCAATAAAGGTTTTTATTGCCCGCTAAAATAACTTTTTTGCCCGCCGGTCAGAAAAGAGTCACTTTAGTCCCTATTAATAGGTACGAAAAACGCGAAAATCGTTCGCGTGTTACATAAAGTAATTTTTATTTTATCTATATTTATATATTTATTCACGTAATTATACATTTCGATGCATTATTGATAATTGTAAAGTATTACATGTATTGTAACAGCTTCGTATGCAAGGTCTAATTTAATTCTAATATTAAGTTAATGCGACAATTCACGATGCCCTGGCTCGAAGGAATGATGTTCTCTCTTTTGTGGCCAGTCGCCTCGTACACAAAGAGAAATAATGTCTCTGGCGCCGATGAGATCGAAAGAAAACAGGAACTGGCTCGAGAGTTATCGCGACAATAAAAATAGAACCGTAGCGCATAACCTTCTGTTGGGCCGCGGTGCCCCGGCGCAGAATAAACGAGTTATTTCGTGGTCGGCCGTCTCGAGCACGAAGAACGACTTAGATCTTAATTTCAAAGAATGTTCGAATCCAGCTCTGTAGTGACGATTTGGCGCAAATAAAAACATTCACCATTAATTTTTTAGCTTCATTATAGATACCTAGTGCGCAAGAGATATTTGCATGGAACACCATTATTTAATTATTTTTTTACAATATTTCATTATAACATTTCTGAAAATTGCTCAAAATCTAGGTAACTTTCTCTTTTTTATAACAAGTATGAGTGCAAAATTCGAGAAAGTATTAGAATTAAATAAAAAAGTTGAAAACGTCAAAATGTTTGGTAGATCCCACCTTAAGATCATACTTGCAAAATATTATGGCAGTGACTGTTGTGTGTGATCATATCTAAATTTGTATGTATGAATGTACAACGTTAGGTTACTACTATTAACTCATTCCTTTTATTTTAAGAGTTTATTGTAAAACACTTCTTTTAAACGTAAATTATTATAAAATATATATTCCTTTAAAACAAATTTAGTTAGTCGACCGGACCTACATTATGGCGTATTTCAGCGGGGAAAATAGACAATATTGTTTTCTTTTAAATGCATTAGAGCTGAAATATTTGTAACAATAGGACTATATAATAAAGCGACAAAAATAGCTTTGAAAATATTTAAAAACTGCCAAGAAATGAAAACTAGGTCGCAAAATTAGAATTAATTTCTTTTTCTAAATTTAGAATCCAAAAATACACGTCAAATTTTGTTTACATTCACAGCCTGGATTCAAAAATATTGCGGTATACATACATTCACACAGACATTCATACGGACATTTTCTAAAAACACGTGATTCGAACTCCAAAATCCTTAGAATAGATTCTAACCCGTTTTTGATAAAGGTGAAAAATTTTACTATTACAAAGCTTTCTCTAGGAGGAAGGAAAAAAATGGATAATACTTTAAGATAGAGGGATCGAAATTAGTAGGAAATGTGACATTTTCTTTTGGTATGTTTCCATGTAAGCTACGTTATTTGCATAAGTTTAGTTTTTGCCTGATCTCTAATAACCATTAATTCATTACAATTACTACAGTTAAACGATGTTTGTAGTCCTTCTATGTAGTTAAACAAAAAGAAACTATAAAATTTGAAGCACCTCTCGTAGCTTCTCATCTTGGAAGAATCTTTAGTGTAAAAATTAAAGCATGCATGCTATAACTTAGAAATTAAATCTTGTTATTAATCGTAATAAATTATAGAATTAATATTTTATATATTGATTATACAATCTTGTTTAATTATATCTTATTTAAAGTTTCTATAGGTCGAAAAAGATTTTCAGTTGAATAGCGGATACCCGTATTTTATACAGTCGCTAACATCGCAGTTACTTGCCTTGCGTACTTAGAGAAGTCTCGCATACAAACGATCAATCAAAATATGGCCCCTTCAATTATATAAACACAAGAGATGTGCAGCGTTCCTACACAAACAAAAAAGATTTACCGCACAGATTTTTGACTTTGGTATACATCCAAGTATGTAGCAAGGACATTTTCTTACCAAGCGCAATTCAAATTCCTCTTCGAATCCAACATTGGAAGACGGAAGTCTCTGGTGCGTCGTCTCAAAATTGTGCAACGATACTCGTAAATCTATAAGCGTGTTTCGTAATCTTATGGTAAATTTCAAGTTAGGAAATTAAGCGGTCGACGAACGAACACAAAAACGTACGCGCGGAGATAATAATTTTCTGATAAGAGCGGCAGTGGTCTAGCAGCATGCATATTAGAGAGTGATGTTGGAGTATGAGCTGTTTAGGAGTAGGTAATTAAGACACTGTTATTTCCCGTGGCCTTTTTATAAAGAGATACACGTAGCTGATAATGCGTGTAAAGTAATATCGAGTACTCTGATTACGGAAAAGGGAACTTGCGTAACAATGCACGCGTTGTATAATTAAATACAATTATGTAGCAGAACATTGTTGTTACAAGTTCATTTCGCATTAAACCATAGCGATGACTTCTTGTTATGTTCAACCTTTTCTGCTTACACACGATGCGTAAACGTTTGTGGCATATTGCTTGGTTAATCTCCTGCATCGGTGAAAACGTTCCTTCAATACCAACGAAATCGCAGCATGATTCAGCATTAAGCAACACCACGGAAAATTGACATGTCACCGCCGCACGTCGGAATTTTAAACACGCATAATAACAACGGCTCCCAGAGGACGCAGAAGGCCGTGTGAGTCTCTCTACTTCTGCTGTATACTGCACACGTGACTCAGTGTAGTCGACGCCAACTGATCAGCTGGAAGCTGCACATTCTGCGTTTATGCGTGCGTTATAAATCAACGACCACGAAGACGAACCGAGGTCGGTCGCTCCAGCGAGAAAAGAAAGAGAGATGCACCAGAAAACTCTCTCGCGAGACTCAAGCACCGATTCTGGACCAGAGATTGCAATAAGCTACAGTACACGCGCATACATACTTGACCGCGTTACGTCTCTCTCTCTCTCTCTCTCTCTCTCTCTCTCTCTCTCTCTCTCTCTCTCTCTCTCTCTCTCTCTCTCTCTCTCTCTCTCTCTCTCTCTCTCTCTCTCTCTCTCTCTCTCTCTCTCTCTCTCTCTCTCTCTCTCTCTCTCTCTCTCTCTCTCTCTCTCTCTCGCTTTGAAATGATTTTTTCTTTGCTTCTGCTGCTGCATTTTTTCTCTTTGCGACCGCAGTAGCTCAGGTCTGAATTCAGGCCGAGGGGTAATAAGGCAAATCTGAAATTGTGTGTGACACCTGGAAAAAAGGCAGAAAAAGTGTTTAAAACAATAATTCGAGGTAGTTTCGAGACTGAAAGAGTTTTTTTATGCGAGATCATCGCGTTATGTTCATTACGTTGAAGTGGGCGATGAATAGAGCGTTTGCGATTAAACTGATTCAATCGTTGTCTACACACCGTATACGACGCAGATTATAAGCTAAATATATGGATTTTTTATATTTAATTTTATTATTTGAAACCGAATGCAGTATCATACATGGATAGATAATCGCTAGTAAAATGCTAAAGTATGAATACAATGAATTCGTCGCGTTAGATGTACCATTACTTTGAGGATCGCTGATCTTTTTTCTTTAACGAGCGGTTTCGAAAGCAGAAATTCATTTTCAATGCTGTTGATAAGCTAGTTGCAAAAGGAATTCTCCACGTGTTAATGTCCAAACTTAATACTCGTTTATGTAGTATGGAACTAGCCATTACAATCAAATCGTCATATAATTAGAAAGTGCAAAATTATTGTAGGAGGATCACTGTGGATAAGCGTTTTTGGAAAAATGCTGAAATACTCCTCCATGTTACATGTGGATCTGAAACATCCATGTATAGTAGGATTTTGACATATCTGAATTTTCTCAACAACGCGATAATTAATAGAAAGCATCTCATTTTAATAGAGAACACGAGAATGTAGTACACCAAGTATACCTCCTTATAGAACCAACGAAAATCTAAATAACAATGCAAAGACTGAATCTAAAGTTTTTCATTTGGGCAATTCTTACCCTTGTTTATCTGCATCTTCTGCATTATGTAGGCTTGCACTCCGATCCTATCTTCTTCTCTTTCTTACTCGCGCGATGATGAGCGCATATATCAAACGTAACGTAATTGCATCCATTCCCACGTCTTCTATCGCGCGCGCGAGCGGTGTCGTCTCTCAGATCTGCGAAAATGCACGCGCGTCACGGCACTCCGTCAAAATTAGCCAGTAGCCTGTAGATTCCGCCAGATACTTGTATATGACGCATGAAATCGAAGGATTTCAATAACGACAAGTGTGGAGCCCTATACCAGGAAACAAACTGTCGACTGTCGCAACGACGACGTCAAGAGAGCTGCTGATGCGATTGTGGTCGATGCTGACGCTTTCACGGTCTTTGCAGGTTCCAACGCGACCCACTTTCCTAATTCCTCAAGAAATTGTTGTAATAAATCGTTTATTATTGCAGGCTCATGCTCGTTTGCGTGATTGTCTTTCGGCGGAGATTACGTGTGGAGATCGGATGACTAGTGAATGGTTGGAGTTCGTCCACTGAAAAGTGACTGCATTATATTAGGCTATACTTGTTTATGGTTACCGATATTCTAGATATAAACAGAGCCAGTTAGTTCACGCTATAAAATGGCACTTTACGTAAGACTTTCAAAGCGTGCAATTTCAACTGCCACTCCACAAGACTTTACATCGAAAAACAAAGCGAAAATTGCATCAATCGAGCAAAAAGATAATTAATTAAAAAGCCGTTGATCAACGCGCGACCTTTCAGATTCGCAGAGCAGGAGATATGGAGCGTGCGAACCTTCGCACCGCGCGTCAGAAGAAGCTGCAGTTCAAACGGCGGATTGAACATCTTCCCGCCTGCATGGTACCTGTATCGCAATTCTGTCGTAAATTACACGTCCATAGTTCGACGACGGCGGATGATGGACGGCTGTGTTTTCTCCCTTCTGATAATCGTGGAAAGTTCGATTCGCAAAGCGCGGCTCCTTCATCACGTTTCTTCTCTCCTTCGCTAGAGCTAATCGCCTATTACTTAACAATTCCGCGTGTGTGCATTATCCGCCCTCCGAGTCGTCATGCGATCTGAGCTCCGTAGGGCAATTTGCGATTGCGAGTTTATACACACCACTCTCGAAATGAACAATTACAAAATCGGCGAGGCTAAAAACCATCGTGCGCGCTCGCGCGCGTATTATGCGGTCAGAGGAATGCGCCAATCGCGCGCCTATAGTCGTGACATTGCGTGTCGACTTATGCTGCTACTGCTGGAAATGAGATGCGCAGCTACTGCAATTTTACGTCAGCGTGACTGCCGTTTAGCCCCGTGATTTCAACGATATTTGTTAAGATTCGAAAGCGAGAAATAGGTGGCTGTATTTTAGCCGTAAATAACAAAGCCAGGTTTAAGTTAGTTTCAAAAAGTCTACATTTATTCGATGCACAATAAGGCGGGTTGCGAGAGAGACTTGAGTTTACGAAAAGCTAGTGGAGAAGATGTTGCATCAAGAGAAATCGAGCCGTGTTGTATGATTGTTCGCTGAGTTTGATTGAGATTCATATGTACGTGTGATCTGTGTGTGTTACTATGGTTGACGTTATTATAACAATGAGTGTGAAGGGAAAGAACCGGGACGTGTCTTAAAGGCTTAAGTAATTCAAGCTACAGAATAGAATGGCACATGACTTGCAGAGGTGTTTCCTTTATTTCGCGTATAAAATATACATAATGGCATCCCACGTAGGAGTCTCAAACCACTATTATAGAAAAATACATCATATAAAATCGTTAAAAATATGTCATATACTGACTAAATCTGTACTGATGATACTCTTGAGCGAGAACGAGCTATTGCTTGGATTGACACGCGACGGACATTTAATCGGGAAAATGACCATAGTAGATTTATAAAAGCGCATACTTTTCCAACATTTTGTCCATGTCAAAATGTAATATTCATTATATACAATCTTCTCTTTTAATAAAGCTCAGCGAGAAATCATAGCGATATCTCGTTCTATCTTTCAACTAAAAACATTGATGGTAACTTTTGTATGGTAACTTGGATTCTATTTAAACAGAATAAATAAATACGTATTAATAATACTCATAGGCAGCTAGAAATTGAAGAGCCTTTATCACGTACGACAAACATACGACAAAGGTCCTATAAGTACACTATGCAATTTAATATTGTGCTTAATAGTTTTACACTAGACCTAACAAAAAAATAAAAAGCTGTAAATAATTGCATTGCGATCACTGCTAACAGCTGCTAGAATTTTGATGAATTTACTCATGCAACGCTTTCTACATCTCTATTATTCTCGTACAATAAATGCATTGTTTCTCATGGGGCATAATATCATTTGTCGTATTGTTTCTTATATATATATATATATGGATTCCTATCAATGCAGGCGCATTACATTTGAATCGCACATCACTTAACTTAATAGGTAAGAAAATGCTTGTATTTACAGTTATTATATTTTAGCACCGAAATCAGCGTCTTGCTTGTTAAAAGCAATCGCTTCTTCAATGATGACGTGTTTCTGTTAACCTGCACGTGGCGGCAGATATTCACGATCGGGCTGCGAAGTTCCTTGAGACGGGAAAGGTGACTGGGATTGTCCAGGTCTTCCACCGGGGAAGCTACCAGGACCCGAAGGACCACTGGGAAAAGCAGGGCCGCTCGGTCTTCCACTTGGGTAACCTTCAGAACCACCACCTGGCTGCTGCGATGGTCCTTGAGGCCTTCCTCCGCTTGGGAATCCACCAGGACCACCTGATTGCTGACCACCGGGTCCACTTGAACCTCCTGGGAAACCACCGGGACTACCCGAGCCTCCCGGACGAGATGGTTGAGATCCTGGGAACTGATTGTCACTGCTTGGATATCCACCTGGTTGTTGTCCAGGTTGTTGACCTGGGTGCGGTCTGCCACTTGGGTATCCGCCTGGTCCTGACGGTTGGGAACCGGGGAATCCATCAGGACCCGACGGCTGTGAGCCAGGGAATCCACCAGGGCCCGATGGTTGTGAGCCAGGGTAACCACCAGGGCTCAAAGGCTGTGAGCCAGGATATCCACCGGGACCAGATGGTTGAGAACCAGGGAATCCTCCTGGACCCGATGGTTGGGAGCCAGGATAACCTCCAGGACCTCCTGGTTGAGGAGCGCCCGGTCCACCAGGTTGAGAGCCTCCAGGACCACCAGGGAATCCTCCTGGTCCTCCGGGCTGTTGGGATCCAGGTCCTTGAGGTCCCTGCGGTCCTTGGGAACCTCCTTGAGGCCCTTGTGGACCTTGTGGACCTTGCGGGAATCCTCCGGGACCTGAGCCTCCAGGTTGCTGACTTCCCATTATCGTGTAGTCATAGAGATTTTCATTCAGGTAATACAAGCTCGGCGCTGAATTGCAATCGAACTGATTCCACCATACACAAACGAAGTACTGCTGATGGAAAATTGTGCCATTCGGGCAAAGGAAATCGTAGGTCTGATTGTTAGCGCAAATGTGGAATACTTGACACTGGGCTTCAACATCCGCATAGTAACCGGGGAATTGTTGCGCATCGCATCTAAAGCTTGTTTCTGGAATTTCAAAGTAGATAGGGTAATCTTGTCCAGGCTCTCCCGGAATAGCAGAGTAATCACCGTCGTTGTAAGAACCGTCATCGTTATCGCCGCTAGATGGTCCTTGTCCACCACTAGGGAATCCGCCAGAAGGACCTTGTCCGCCACTAGGGAAGCCACCAGATGGGCTCTGTCCGCCACTTGGAAAACCACTGGACGGGCCTTGACCTCCAGATGGCCCTTGTCCACCACTAGGGAATCCACCTGAGGGTCCTTGACCTACAGAGGATCCTTGTCCTTCGCTAGGATAGCCACCGGACAGTCCTTGTCCACCAGAAGGACCTTGTCCGCCACTTGGAAATCCAGGAGTAGGACCTGGTCGGCCGTTTGGATATCCGCCAGATGGCCCCTGTCCACTAGAAGGACCTTGTCCACCGCTCGGAAATCCGGGAGAAGGGCCTGGTCGACCACTTGGATATCCGCCTGATGGTCCTTGTCCTCCACTAGGATATCCACCAGAAAGACCTTGCCCTCCACTGGGAAACCCAGGAGAAGGACTTTGACCCCCACTAGGGTATCCTCCAGATGGCCCCTGCCCACCACTTGGTCCTTGTCCAGGTCGCTGCCCTGGACCACTTGGGAAGCCACCACCAGGCCGTCCACTCGGATATCCTCCAGTAGAAGGTCCTTGACTACCTGGTCTAGATCCACCCGGTATTTGACTGGGAAGCTCATCGCTTTGTCCACCCCCTAAAAAATAAAAATAATCCATGATTCTCGATGAAATATTCATTTTATTTTTCATGATCTATTTAACTTGTATCATCGCAATGCAGTTATTTTTTTTTTAAATTTTTAATATAATTTTGTTATAAAATGCCGAAGTACCTGGATAACCACCAGTGGATGGACGTTGACTGCCTGCATCTGGTCTTCCGCTAGGGTATCCTCCTGAAGGACCCTGAGGTGGAGCTGGTCCAGGGTATTCACCGTCGGTAGTTGGTCCACCTTTTAATTATTAAATTTAGACTCTCATGTAAAAATTTCTAACTAAAATATTTATTATGTTTTGTACTAATAAATTGCATAATCATTATTTGGATAACCACCAGTAGAGGGCCTTTGTCCCCCTGGACTAGGTCGCTGTCCTCCGCTTGGGAAACTCGGAGTACCCGACGGTGTTGACGGTCTGGATGGGCCAGGTGTTCCAGGCCTCGATCCAGTATCGGGTGTAGGGTACAACCCATTAGGAGGTCTTGGTCTTGATGGGGTGGACGGAAAGCCACCACCAGATGGTGTTGAGGGAAAGCCACCTCCGGACGGAGTCGACGGGAAGCCGCCAGTTGGGCGATCGCCACCAGGTCGCGGTGGTTGATCTTCGCTTGGGAAGGGAACAGAGGGACGATCACTGGGGTATCCGCCTGCGGATGGCCTCTGTCCCCCACTTGGTCCTACCGTACTACCAGTTGATGGTCTCTGAGAACCTTGTCCAGCACCAGGTATTTGATTAGAGCCGGGATATCCCCCACTCGGTCCTCCACTTGGATACGAGCCAGAGGGTGACTGTTGGCTTCCGGGTCTTTGACCACTACTGGGAAAATCATCGCTCGGTCGGCCCCCTTAATAATATTCATTTGTTTTGTATGATTTTGTTTTCTAAGGCCAAAAGTTTTGTGCATCATAGTTCAATGTTCAAAAAATTAACTTTTCGCATATAGCTCATACTAATTTATCAAAGGTTCAAAATTTTGAAAAATGAACTCTTATTTAAAGAAATTAATAATAATTTTTTCATTTTCTAACTGTCTGATATTTTACCTGGGTATCCACCGGTTGACGGTCCTTGATTACCAGGTTCGGGTCTCTGACCTCCGCTGGGGTATCCTCCCGATGGACCTTGTCCACCACTAGGTTTACCGCTTGGATATCCGTCATTGCCACCGCTAGGAAACTGTCCGCCGGGCTGTTGCGTGGGTCTTCCAGCGCCTGGAGTCGAGGGGAATCCACCTCCTGGACGTCCACCTGGTCCTTGAGGCTGATTTTCATTTGGAAGTGGGAACGGAATAGATGGTCTATCACTTGGGTAGCCTTCATCGTCACTCGGTCTCTGTCCACCAGCGCCTGGTCTTCCAGATGGGAACCCACCTCCGCCGGAAGGTCTCTGACCACCAGAGGGATATCCATTTACACTGGAAGGTCTTTGGCCACCAGCAGAAGGTCTACCAGAGGGATATCCATTTCCACCAGAAGGTCTTTGGCCACCAGCACTTGGTCCACCAGAAGAATATCCATTGCCACCAGAGGGTCGCTGTCCACTTGGTCCACCCGACGGATATCCGGTTCCACCAGAAGGTCTTTGACCACCACTGGATGGACCACCTGAAGGGTAACCATTACCACCAGAAGAGCCTGGACCACTGGGGAATCCTCCTGGTCCACCCGACGGATATCCTCCTGTTGGTTTGATTTCTGTAGTGGGAGATGGTGTACCGGAGGGATACTCGTCCGACGGGGTTGTTGGGAAACCACCCCCAGGACCTCCGGGTCTCCTTGAGCCTCCTCCTGGCGCCGGTCTTCCCGGAATCAGGGGATTACTAGGTCGGGGATAGTCATAGCCCTCTTGAGCCTTAGAATGAAAACATTTTCTATGTTACGTGGAGAATTATGAATATTCTAAAGTAATAACATTGCCTCAAAATAGTGTGCAATCTAATTTAAAGACTTAAGCAAACGAACAAAATGGGAATTTTTTATCTGCGCACATTAATCCGAGCATAATATTTCGCAAAAAGTACCAGCACGAGGCTACGAAAGCAACACAGAACACTTTTGTTTGGCAAAAGTTCACACGTGCCGTATGTGTATACACATGTCCTTCTCCGTACGTATAACTATAAACTCTCTTTATCCGTGGATCGCTTATGCAAATGACGCGGAACGCCGCTTTTCTCTGGAGCTCTCGAGAAAGTACACGAGAGAGAGTGAGAAGAGCGAGCGCGCGATGCTCTATTCACCGATTTGCAGATTACATCATGCGACTGCTGCTGCTGCTGCAGCCGATCGCGAGTCTCGCGCGCGCGATCGATGCACACCGTTCAACGTACTCGCGAGCGATTGCGCAACGTCTCACAACATAGTGAAGACGATACTAAGGAAGCGGACACTTTTGTCGGCTCGAGCCCGTAAGCACGTATTGTAAACGTCGATTCGACTTAGTAAACTCGGCCGATTGTCCATGCGATTATCTCGGAGAAATTTATGTGGAGTTTTTAAGCGAAATATTTTTCATTAAGAAACACGATTGATTAAAATCGTACCATGATTTTCGTTATCTCAGCTTAACGTTTTTGCAATTAATTTTTTGGAACTTATCAAACCGCGCAAGATTTCACAAAGAGACAATCGATGTCCAACAATATTTACAGCGGATCTTGATTCCGTCCTTATCGCAATCAGCACGTAAATAATACCATCCTGGTTTCCGCAAGAATATGCAGACAAAAAGATCCTTAAATTTAAACGTTATTCTCTATTCGAACCACGGCGCAATCGGACACATACGTATATAGGCTCTCGAGCAGTGTAACGCATCCAGTAAAACTTGGCACAATGCTTAATTACCCCTAAAACGACGGTAATGCCCGGCCTCAGCAAACTTAAGACGCGCATTACGGCAGCCCGCGTAGCTTAACGATCAAAGCGCATATTCGTGAAGAAAACATAAAACTTACCAATGATGTGCGGGAGATAGCCAGCACAGCTGAAACAAAAGAAAAAGCGGAAAGATAAGTCTGCGTATAGCGGGTAACTTGTGAAAGATTCGGGGAGAGAGCGAGAAAGACACAAAGATGGTCCCGCAAAATTCGGCCCCCGTCTGCAACGTCATATGTGAGAACGATGGGCGCTCGACAATACACGAGTTTGCCCCTAATTAATTAGCCGGGAAGTTATGTCAGAAATTTTTCAAATTATTTCAGAGGCGCAAGAAGTTCGCACGCCCGAATGCGCGCCTCTTGCCTTTTTCCCGCGGCGCATAATATCTGTGTTACGCTTACTCGTCTGTATGTTCGCGCGCGTTTTTTGCCAACTTTTTTCTGGAGCGCTTCTCGGCTCGTCGGATTGTTTGCTCGGAAGCGAGAGAGTGTGGGTTAAAGTCGAGTGATTTACGAGTAAGTCGAGACTATTTTATTTTCTAATTGACACGCGTTATGAGGTTAATTTACTCCCCAGCCATATTTGGTTGCGTCGAATTTGCGCAACGAGTCATAATTTTAGTAGGTCATCACCTTGTTCGAGTTTCGGAAATCTGTATCGAAAACCGATCAAGATCTTCCGCATCGGGGCTCCAAAAGAAACTTCCCAATAATGAAGGAAAGGCCACAATAAAATTTCCCAACGGCGAAAATTCTTCAAGTCAGGAGAGAAAAATCGGACGAAGAATCGGTAGGGCAAACCTGTGCAGCGGAGCCATAAATCAGTAACGAGGGTAAGGAAGCCAGTAGAGACGGACCGAAACAATTGCGTCACAGCGGCGGCGCGGTGAGACCCAAGTCCAGCTCTTCTCTGCATACACTTGACCTTTATTTCCAGTCGCGCGATCATCCTTTTGGGCTGCGCTCCGCCGCCGGCCCTCGACTCACGCTCGCGCTCCTCGGTCGCCTCCAGTCGCCGGAGAGGGGCAACCGAGCCGAAAAAATGCCCGAACAATGCCTGCGCGCCTCTCTGTGCGAGGAACTTATCTCCGACTTATTTTAATTAGGGAGGAAGTTACGAAAAGTTACGGCGCGCTGATTAGCGCCGCGCGAGCTATGGGGGTCCACGAAAATTTCGGTCTGCGCGATTGCCCTCGCGTCCGTATACACTCATCTGCGTGTGAGCTCGTCTGCGCGATTGCGCAAACAGTAGATATAGCGTGTGCTTTATGCGCGCATTTTTTCGCCTCCGTTCTGTCCCGCTTTTTTTCACGCGATTAATGAATGCGAGGAAGGCGGAATCTCGTTATAGAATCTGCTCATTGTTATTTGGAGGGATTTTTTCGGCTCTCTGGATTTTCACGTCCTTTCCGCGATAGGTATGCTAATCCTCGGTCAGCGATGCTTCGTTCTTTATTTCGTCAATTGTCGCTCTACATGTCTTGCAACGCACGTGATTCATACGCGTGTTGAGAATTATCCGAAGAAGCGATCATTATTTATACACCGAGATTTTTAAATTTTTATAATAAAACTGGTTTTATTTCAGCCTTTTGCATAACACGCGCGCACGCTAAATTACGAGTTATTATGTATTAGCTGTTCGCACAACAATTTTTTAATCTCCCATAAAGCGCGTTTTATCGAGGATTATCCTCGCGCGGCTTCAAATAGATTTTAGAATCGAGACCGGCTCCCAGACTGTAATTTCCCAATTATGTAATTTTGACTCTTTTTATATAGTTCACAATTTTTCTAAGCTACACACATAAAATTACCGAATAGGAAAGTGAAATGAAATTCTCCGAGAGAACCTGTTGCTGCGATACAGGCATTGTTAAGCAGTTTCATAATTGCTTCCAATTACGATGGGAGAAGACTTCTCGGCACTATACACGGTGTATATCTTCTAAACTATCATAAAAACATGGAAAGCTATAAGAGCATTCGAGAAACTGCGACGAGTCGAAGATTCGGTTTATTTTGCAAAAGTTTAGCAATTGTTTAACTCCTTTGGAAAATTTTACATTTACTATATTGCGGTGGCGTGCTCGACAATCCATAAAAAGCCAACAGTCTTTCTTGCTTTCAGTCGAGTCACCCACTTGTAATATGCTCCAAGTAGAAATTTCAAAGCGCAATATAGTTACAACTTTTTAGAATCTTCGAATCAGTCGTCTCGCTGGAGATCGATATCGCGTCCCGATTATATCCATCCGCGATCGATAGGAACGGCTAGTCACGTAAATAACTGAGAACAATATATCGATGCGCGCAGTTATTTCACAATGCGTACCTATATGCGAGAACTTTTCTCCTTTATCTGACGGAGAAGTGCAACTACCGCGTCGAAGGCTGTAGGCTTCGCGCCCGAGAGGTAAATAAAAAATGTACTATACGCGTCTAGAAGGAAATGAGGTACAATCGTTTAAACGGCGGCGGCGTACAAAAAATGCCGCATCATCCGCTGCTCCCTCGAGACTACATAAGCGGTAATGAAGGACGCGGGCTGCTTATCTCTCGATCGAGTCGGAAGGAGTTGCGATGCAATTTGCATTGCTAAAATCTAGTACAAAATGCTTGTTTCTGTTTCCGATATAGTCTCGGGAGCTGTTCGATACGCGTATAGAGCAAGAGAGAGAGAGAGAGAGAGAGAGAGAGAGAGAGAGAGAGAGAG